>PISX010007385.1:13644-89632 GCA_004024625.1 Mellivora capensis
CCCATTTCTTTTTTTTTTTTTTTTAATTTCTTTTCAGCGTAACAGAATTCATTGTTTTTGTACCATACCCAGTGTTCCATGCAATGCGTGCCCTCCATAATACCCACCACCTGGCTCCCCCAATCTCTCACCCCCCGCCCCTTCAAAACCCTCAGGTTGTTTTTCAGAGTCCATAGCCTCTCATGGTTCATCTCCCCCTCCAATTTCTCTCAACTCCCTTCTCCTCTCCATCTTCCCATGTCCTCCGTGTTGTTATGCTCCGCAAATAAGTGAAACCATATGATAATTGACTCTCTCTGCTTGACTTATTTTCACTCAGCATAATCTCTTCCAGTCCCGTCCATGTTGATACAAAAGTTGCATATTCATCCTTTCTGATGGAGGCATAATACTGCATAGTATATATGGACCACATCTTCCTTATCCATTCGTCCGTTGAAGCTTCTGCCCATTTCTTGATTGGATTATTTATTCTTTGGGTGCTGAGTTTGAGAAGTTCTTTATAGATTTTTGATACTAACCCTTTATCTGATATGTCATATGTAAATATCTTCTCCCATTCTATTGGTTGTCTTTTGGTTTTGTCAACTGTTTCCTTTGGTGTGCAAGACTTTCTACCTTGATGATGTCCCAATGGTTCATTTTTGCCTTTGTTTCCCTTGCCTTTGGAGATGTGTCTAGCAAGAAGTTGCTGTGGCTGAGGTCACAGATGTTGCTGCCTATGTTCTCCTCAAAGATTTTGATGGATTCCTGTCTCACATTTAAGTCTTTCATTCATTTTGAGTCTATTTTTGTGTATGGTGCAAGGAAATGGTCAAGTTTCATTCTTCTGCATGTGGTTGTCCAATTTTCCCAGCACCGTTTGTTGAAGACACTTTTTTTCCATTGGATATTCTTTCTTACTTTGTTGAAAATTAGTTGACTGTAGAGTTCAGGGTCCATTTCTAGTTTCTGTATTCTGTTCCATTGATCTGTGTGTCTATTTTTGTGCTAATACCATCCTGTTTTGATAATTACAGTTTTGTAATACTACTTGAAGTCTGAAATTGTGATGCTACCAGCTTTGGTTTTCTTTTTCAACCTTCGTTAAGCTATTTGGGGTCTTTTCTCTTTCCATAGAAATTTTAGGATTATTTGTTCCAGCTCTGTGAAAAGAAGTTGATGTTATTTTGATAGGGATTGCATTGAATGTATAGATTGTTCTAGGTAGCATAGACATTTTAAAAATATTTGTTCTTCCAATCCGTGAGCATGGGATGTTTTCCATTTCTTTGTGTTTTCCTCAATTTCTTTCCTAAGCATTCTTTAGTTTTCAAAGTACAGATCCTTTCCCTCTTTGGTTAGGTTTATTCCTAGGGATTTTATATTTTGGGGGTACAATTATAATAGGCTTTCCCACTCCTTCTTTTTGTCTCATTGTTAAGTGTATAGAAATGCAGCTGATTTCTGTGCATTGATTTTATATCCTGCCACTTTGCTGAATTCCTGTATGAGTTCTAACAGTTTGGGGGTGGAGTCTTTGGGTTTTCCACATAGAGTATCATGTCATCTGCAAAGAATGAGAGTTTGACTTCTTTGCTGGCTTAGATCCCTTTAATTTTGTTGCCTGATTGCTGAGGCTAGGACTTCTAGTACTATGATGAACAGCAGTGGTGATAGTGGACATCCCTGCTGTGTTCCTGACCTTAGGGGAAAAGCACCATTGAGAATGGTATTTGGTATGGGCTTTTCGTAGATGGCTTTTATGCTATTGAGCATAAAATCTATCCCTACACTGTGGAGAGTTTTAATCAAGAAAGGATGCTGTACTTTGTCAAATGCTTTTTCTGGATATATTGAGGGGATCATACTGTTCTTGTCCTTTATTTATGTGCTATATCACATTGATTTGAGGATGTTGAACCATGCTTGCAGCCTACAAATAAATCCCACTTGGCCATGGTGAATTATCCTTTTAATATACTGTTGGATCCTATTGGCTAGGATCTTGGTGAGAATTTTTGCATCCATATTCATCAGGGATATTGGTCTGTAATTACCCTTTTTGGTGGGGTGTCTGTCTAGTTTTGGGATCAAGGTAATGCTGGTCTCATAAAACGAATGAGGAAGTTTTCCTTCCATTTCTACTTTTTGAAACGGCTTCAGAAGAATAGGTATTAATTCCTTTGAAGTCAACAAATTAAAAAAAAAGTCTTGGGAAAAGAGATTTCTGCCATGCAAATAAAAATAAAGCAGTAGTGACAATACTAATATTAGCAATGCCTAGAATAAAATATATTAATGATATACTGTGATTCATGAAGTCATAAACCCATATTATGGAACACATATTATTGAATTAATATAAAGCAAAACATTATTAGAAATGGAAGAGCTAAACACAAATATATTTATAGTAGAAGACTGTTATATCTTCTAACTGGACAGATCTAAAATACAGTAAGTACAGAGCAACTACATTGATTTTTGTAAGTATTCAAAGATATGACATAACTGTTATTATCTGAAGACTTCTCATACTTAAATCTTTAATTTTTATTTAAACTCCAGCTAGTTTACATACAGTGTTTCAGGTGTACAATTAAGTGATACAACACTTACATACAATTCTGGTGCTTATCACAAGCACACTGCTTAATCCTCATCACTTATTTAACCTATTCCCCCCACCCCTTTCGCAACCCTTTGGCAACCATTAGTTTCTTTTCTGTAGTTTGGAGTCTGTTTCTTGGTTTGTCTCTTCTCCCCACCCCAAACATTTGTTTTCTTCTTAAATTCCCCATATGAATGAAATCATATGGAATTTCTTTATCTGATTTATTTCACTTGGTATAATATTCTCTAACTCCATCCATATTGTTAGCAAGATGTCATTCTTTTTATGGTGGAGTAATATTCCCTGGTGTGTGTGTGTGTGTGTGTGTGTGTGTGTATAGATCTTCTTTTCCATTCATCAGCTGATGGACACTGGGCTCTTTGTACAATTTGGCTATTGTGGATAATTCTGCTAAAACATCTGGGAGCATGTATTCCTTCAAATCAATATTTTTGTATCGTTTGGGTAAATACCGAGTAGTGCAATTGTGGGGTCATAGGGTAGTTCTATTTTTAACTTTTTGAGTAACTGTTTTCCAGAGTAGCTGCACCAATTTGTATTCCCACCAACAGTGTAAGAGGGTTCCCTTTTCTCCTTATCCTTGCCAACATCTGCTGGTTCCTGACTTGTTAATTTTAGCCATTCTTACTGGCGTGAAGTTCTATCTCATATTCCTGATCACACACAAAGTTAGGAGATAGCCTAGTGAGATTATTTCCTTGTCTCTTTTTAAGTAATCAGCTGTTGATAGATCATCTATTTACTCATTCTTGGGATGGAGTTCTCCAACTGTGTTTGAGTCTTTGCCTTAATTGTGTAGTTGAAATAATCTGAGAATAGTGACTGCAACATAGAAAAATGTGCTGTCTCTACTGCCTCACATTTGACTTATTATATCAGTTTTAGAAGGTTCAAATCTTTTTTTTTAGATCCCAATTATAAGTATTTTTCTCTATTTCACTTAGCCTAATACCCTTCAGCTTAATCCATGTTGTTGCAAGTGGAAAGATCTCCTTTTTTTTTTTTTTTTATTGTTATTAACTTTCCTCTTAGAACTCCTTTTGCTGCATCCCATAAGTTTTGGTATGTTGTAATTCCATGTTTGTCTCAAGACATTTAAAAAAATTTTCTTTTGCTTTCTTCTTTGACCCATTTGTTGCTCAGTAACTTGTTGTTTAATCCCCATTCATTTGTGAATTGGGAGATTCATATCTTAATGAAATGGTTCCTGAAGAGCTTTTAGCAATTCTTGTGAATAAGAAGTTGAAGAATGGGGCGCCTGGGTGGCTCAGTGGGTTAAGCCGCTGCCTTCGGCTCAGGTCATGATCTCAGGGTACTGGGATTGAGTGCCGCATCAGGCTCTCTGCTCAGCAGGGAGCCTGCTTCCTTCTCTCTCTGCCTGCCTCTCTGTCTACTGTGATCTCTCTCTGTCAAATAAATAAATAAAATCTTTAAAAAAAAGTTGAAGAAGCTCATTCAATCATTTGGGGGAAATTTGAATACATTTATACTGGCATTTACAGGGTCATCACTGTGTCCCAATATCTAATAAAATTATTTCTAGTAGGACTTCAAATTGGGAGAACGTAGCCAACATTACAGGATTAATGGGAGAAGTATTCACCCAGTTTATTTTCTCTTTACCCCTTCCCATGAATAAGGTTTCTACCATGAATACCAATATTTAGAAATATTCACCCAGTTTATTTTCTCTTTACCCCTTCCCATGAATAAGGTTTATACCATGAATACCAATATTTATGGTTTCCAGTTGAAGATTAACTAATGTGTAATCTCTCAAACCAAAGTCAGAGGATCCCTGTTATCTACTAACTCTTTCTCTTTCATAGAAACAAATGAGGTGAAACCCTTATTCTACCCAAGGCTTGGATAATATGATCATCTCCTCTCTGCTCAAGTCATCACCTTATGTCTATACCCTTAAAATATTTGGGTGATATTGGCATTAAGATAAAGTAAGAAGCTTTCAGAGCCAGACCTGCATCTAATTTGAATTCACAATTCATTTTCAGTAACTTAATTAATATGCCTTTATTCTTAAAGTGACTTGATCAAACTAAAACAGAGGTATTATTTGTCTGTAGGATCATTTGGAAGAATAGTAGAGACAGTGAAGTGAGTCCATAATCACATGGCTGACCTCAAATGAGATTACACTAATTATTTTTTTAATATTTTAAAAATGCATTTAATTGAGATAGAGTGAGAAAGTGCATGAGAAGAGAGGAGGGAAAAGGAGAAGCAGTCTCCCTGCTGAGCAGGGATCCTGATGCAGGGCTTGATCCCTGGACCCTGGATCTTGACTGGAGCTGAAGGCAATGTAAACAACTGATCCACCCATGTGCCCCCAAATTACACTAATTCTTCTAAGGAAAAAATCCCCAGGCCCTGCAACTATGAAGTAGCTATTAGAACATGCAGAGGCAAGACCAGATTGTTGACATTTCAGGTATCCAGACTTAATCCAGAAGAGTTTGTGTTTTAAAATTCTCTTTTAGGGATGCCTGGGTGGCTCAGTTGGTTAAGCTGCTGCCTTCAGCTCAGGTCATGATCCCAGGATCCTGGGATTGAGTCCTGCATCAGGCTCCTTGCTTGGCAGGGAGCCTGCTTCTCTCGCTGCCTCTGCCTGCCTCTCTGCCCGTTTGTGTGTACTCTCTTTCTCTCTCTGGCAAATAAATAAAAATCTTAAAATAAAATCTCCTTCTACTCCAAATCACAGAGGAGTAGGATTATCCCACCTATAGGTCTGCCTCATCTTTAGGCAAAAATTTTAATTCTCTGGAGTTGCTTCCACAACGTACTTCTACTATTAGTGCTCTTTGTACCACCCTCCATCTTAACACATAGTAAGTCAATCATACACATAGAGAGGACCTCAGAGTTTGCTATCTCCTATTAGATAGCTTCTCACCCTCTTGCCCACAGGAAGATTTTAAAGATGTCTGAATAATTTTAATCAAGAGCCTTCCAAAATGTAGCCAGAGGTTTTGGTATCCTTTCTTATGGTTGATAGCCACTATGTGGAAGAGTGATGTAGGAAACACTGTAAGCTTCTTCCATAAGGTCAAGGAGAACAAGGTCACGGTCTTTAGCCAACAATGAGGTGGCCTTTGATGAGAAGATATGCTGACAGAACTGGTCCCATTTAGGGAACAGGATAGATCCTAGACTGTAAGCAAGTCAAACTAGTGGACTTCTGCCTAGTTTTCCTTTCCATATCTCACACCCTGTTATAGCAGCATCTCCTTAATTAGCTCTTCAGCCTGTCTCAACCAATCCTGGATAAATGATATAGGCCATTCTCGGATGTCAAGTGCAAGAGGCTAGAGAACCATGTAAAGTGGGAGGTATAGCAGCTTCAGAGAGTGCTGCTGGAGACTTATAACCCCATTTAATCAAACCTTTAGTCTAGAGGTATCTTTGTCGGAAATACCACTGGGCCTCAAGTAGGAAGTCATGAGGAAGAAAAGACATTTTGATGCATTCTATCTTAAATCCAGATCATTCATTACCAACAGGAATGATATCCTGTCAAGGGTGTAAAAATTTGTTGTTAGGAGCAAAAAATCCTATTCTTTTTATATATAAAGCACACGTGTGTGTACACACACAGTTCATTAAAAAAGTATACAGTGTGTATGTAATATCACATTTTTACTGGGAGACAATTAGGAAAAGTTCCCCAAAATGTTACTTGGGGAGGATAATGATAACAAAGGCTAAGAAATACTGATTTCTATTGTAGGGATTTTAAAAAAGTATTGTAATTCATGTAGCATAAAATTTACCATTTTTTAGGTTAAGTCTCTCACAGAGTGATAAGCTGGCATAAATAGTGAAAATTTTATCATGTACTTGTCTATTTACATAAGGAAGTAAGTTTTAAGTATGAAAGAGAATAGATCTACTCAACTAAAAGGAGGCAGTATACATGATGGTTAGTCTGTGTGGGAGTTTAACTGGATGTAAGTTCTGGTTTTGCCACAGACCACATGAGTGACTTTGGGCAATTTGCCTTTCTAAGAGGCTCCTGTAAAATACAAATTTCTTTTTTGTTGATATAGACTAGACATAGAACATTATATTTGTTTCAGGTAACACTTTACTTTTTGTTGCTTTGTAATAATTCATTGCGTGAATATACTAGATTTACCCATTCTCCATTGGTTGGTTATTGGGTTGTTTCACTTTGGAGTTATAAATAGTGCAGCTATAACCATTTATGTACAAGTTTTTGTGTGGTGGACTTATGTTCTCATTTCTCTTGGATATGGAGGTAAGAGTGGAATTAATGGGTCCTATTGATATTGTACCCTGGAACTAATTGTACTGGACTTATTAGTGGATTCCTTGGGATTTCCTGTATACAAGATACTATCATCTACAAATAGAAATAGTTTTACATCTTTTCTTTCCAGTCTGGATGCTTTTTATTTTCTTTTCTAATTTGCCTTGGCTATAACCTCCAGTATGATGTTGAACAAAGTAATATCCTTTGTTTGTTCCTGATCTTAGAAAGTATTCAGTCTTTTACCATGAAGTGTGATGTTAGCTGTGAGTTTTTCATAGATAGATGCCCTTTATCAGCTTTATCAGGTTGAGCAAGTGCCCTTCTTTTTTTTTTTTTTTCCTGTGGAAAGAGCAAGTGCCCTTCTAAGAATGTTGAATGTTTTTATCATGAAAGTGCATTGTATTTTACCAGATCATTTTTTCTGTGTCTATTGAGATGTTAATGCGGTTTTTGTCCTTAATCTGCTAATGCCATGTATTGCAATTTATCAATTTCTCAGATGTTAAATGAACCTTGCACTCCTGGGATAAATTCCATTTTATCCACTTCTATATTCCTTTTATCCACTTCTATATTCAGTGTGCTGGTCATTTCATTAAGGGTTTTGTGTTTATATTCATGAGCAATATCAGTATGTAGTTTGTTTTTTTTCCTTTACAATTTTTAAGTCTGGTTTAGTATCAATGTAATACTAGACTACTACAATGAATTAGGACTATTTCTCATGTTTCCCTTTTTATCAAAGAGTTTCACATTAATTTATTTTTAAATGTTTGGTAAAATTCATCAGTGAAGTCATCTGGTTCTAGACTTTTCTTTATGGAAAGTTGTTTTGGTGTTTTGACAATTTACTTCTATTTATTCAAGTATAATTACCATAGTATTGTATTAGCTTCAGGTGTAAAATATAATGATTCAGAGATTCCATACATTACTCAGTACTCATCACCATGTGTACTCTTTATTCCCTTGACCTGTTTCACCCTTACCCTCACTCACATTTCCTCTGGTTACAACCAATTTATTTTCTATATTAAAGAGCCTGTTTTTTTGTTTTGCTTTGTTTTTCTTTCTTCTTTATTCTTGAATTCTGCATGAATGAAATCATATGGTTTTTGTCTTTTTCTGACTTATTTCACTTAGCATTTTATGCTCTAGTCCATCCATGTTCTTGTGAATGGCAAGATTTCATTCTTTTTTATGGCTGAGTAATATTTCATTGTGTGTGATTATATATATCTCCATATATTGGTAGAAACTTCAATCGCTTCTGCTTCCATATCTTGGCTCTTGTAAATAATACTACAGTAAACAGGGGTGCACATACCTTTTTCAAGTAGGATTTTGTTTTCTTTGGGTAAATACACAGTAGTGGAATTACTGGATATATGGTGATTCTACTTTTTATTTTTTGAGGAGCTCTCCGTACAGTTTTCCACAGTTGGGTGTAACAGTTCACTATCCACCAACAGTCTCAAGGGTTCCTTTTCCCCACATCCTCATCAACATTTGTCATTTGTTTTTGATTTAGCCACTCTGACAGGTGTGAGGTGATACTCATTGTGGTTTTGATTTGCATTTCTCTGATGATGAGTAATGTTGAGCATCTTTTCATGTGTTTGTTGGACATGTGTATGTCATCTTTAGAAGAATGTCTATTCAGGTTCTCTGCCCATTTTTCAGTTGGTTCAAGGGGGAGTGGGTGGGTGTTGATTTGCATAAGTTCCTCATATATATATATATAATTTTAATCAGAAGTTCTTTATATATTTTAGATATTAACCCCTTATCAGATAAATCTTTACAAATATCTTCTCCCATTTACTAGGCTGTCATTTTGTCTTGTTGATGATTTCCTTCACTGCAAAATCTTTTTGATGTGTTCCTGATAATTTTATTTTACTTATGTTTCCCTTGACACAGAGAAAAATGTTTCTACAGCTTATGACAAAAAGATTATTGCCTATGGTTTAAGAATTTAATGGTTTCAGTTCTCACATTTATCTTTTTAATCCATTTTGAGTTTATTTTTGTGTACAGTGTAAGAAGGTGGCCCAGGTTTATTCTTTTGCATGTAGCTGTCCAGTTTTCCCAACACCATTTGTTGAAGAGACTCTTTTTCCCATTGTGTATTCTTGCTTCCTATGTAGATTAATTGACCATATAATCATGAGTTTAGGGACGCCTGGGTGGCTCAGTTGGTTAAGCGGCTGCCTTCAGCTCAGGTCATGATCCCAGTGTCCTGGGATCGAGTCCCACATCGGGCTCCTTGCTCGGCAGGGAGCCTGCTTCTCCCTCTGCCTGCCACTCTGTCTGCCTGTGCTTGCTCTCTCTCTCTGACAAATAAATAAATAAAATCCTTAAAAAAAATAATCACGGGTTTATTTCTGGATTCTCTGATCTATTCCATTGATCTGTGTGCCTGTTTTTGTGCCAGTACCATACAGTTTTGAGTACTATAACTCTATAGTATGTCCTGAGATCTGGGATTGTGATACCTCCAGTTTTGTTCTTTTTCAAGATTACTTTGTCTAGTAAGGGTCTTTTATAGTTCCATCCAAGTTTTAGTATTATTTGTTATGGATCTATGAAAAATACTGGCATTTTGATAGGGATTGCATTAACTCTGTAGATTGCTTTGGGTAATAAAGACATTATAAAAATAATTATTCTTCTAATCCAGGAGCATGGAATGTCTTCATTTCTTTGTGTCCTCTTCATTTTCTTTTATCAATCAGTTTTTTATAGTTTTCAGAGTATAGGTCTTTCATCCCTTTGTTTAGGTTTATTCCTACATATCTTATTATTTTTGGTGCAATTGTAAATGGGATTGTTAATTTCTCTTTCTGATGCTTCATTATTATTATGTAGAAACACAACAATTACCAAAACACATTTTGGTAACTGACTTTGTATCTTGAAACTTTACTGGATTTATCCGTTCTAGTAGTTATTTTGGTGGAATATTTTGGGTTTTCTATGTATAGTATCATGTAATCAGCAAATAGTGGAAGTTTTACTTCTTTCTCACTAGTTTCTATGCCTTTCATTTCTTTTTCTTGTCTTATAGTACTTGTACTTATAGTACTATGCTGAAGAGAGGTGGTGAGAGTGGACATTATTGTCTTTTTTGGACTGTAGAGGAAAAGTACTCAGTTTTTCCCCATTTAGGATGATGTTGGCTGTGGGTTTTTCATATATGGGCTTTACTATATTGAGGTATGTTCCCTCTAAACTTATTTTGTTGAGGGTTTTTATTATGAATGGATGCCATACTTTGTCAAATGCTTTTTCTGAATCTACTGAAATGACCATATGGTTCTTAACCATTCTCTTACTGATGTGATGTATAATATTGATTGATTTGTGAATATTGAACCATCCTTGTAGCCAAGAGGTAAATTCTATTTGATTTTGGCAATTTTTTAAAATGTATTTTTGGATTTGGTTTGCTAGTATTTTGCTGAGGATTTTTGCCTCTATGTTCATCATGGATAATAGCCTGTAGTTCTCTTTTTTAGTAGTGTCTTTATTTGGTTTTGGTATCAGGATAATGCTGGCCTCATAGAATGAATTTGGAAGTTTTCTTTCCTCCTCTAGGTTTTGGAACTGTTTGGGAAGAATAAGTATTAACTCTTCTTTAAATGTTTGGTAGAATTCCCCCATGAAGCCATCTGGTTCTAGGCTTTTGTTGGGAGTTTTTTGATTACTGATTCAATTTCTTTGCAGCTTATCAGTCTATTCAAATTTTATATACCTATTTCAGTTTGGTAATTATGTTTCTAGGAATAAATCCATTTCTTCTAGGTTGTCTGATTTGTGGGCATATAGTTTTTCATAATGTTCTCATAATTATTTGTACTTTTGTGGTGTTATTTCTCCTCTTATTTGTGATTTTATTTGGGTCCTTTCTTTTTTTCCTGATAAGTCTGGCTAGAGGTTTATCAATTTTGTTGTTTTCCAAGAACTGATCAATGAAACCAGGAGCTGGTTCTAAGTTTCTATATCATTTTTTGGGGGGCAGGGGCTCTGATCCTGATTATTTCCTTTCTTCTGCTGGATTTTAGGTTCATTTGTTCTTTTTCTAGCTCCTTTAAGTATATGGTTGCTTATTTGATTTTTCTTGCTTCTACATGTAGGCCTGTATGGCTATAAACTTCCCTTTTAAAAATGCTTCTGCTGCATCCTAAAGGTTTTAGACCATTGTTTTTTCATTTTCAGTTGTTTCCATGTACTTTAATTCTTTATGTTCTGGTTGACTCATTGTTTAGTAGCATGCTTTTTAACCTCCATTTATTTATGGTATTTCCAGTTTTCTTGTGGTTGAGTTCTAGTTGCATAATGTTCCGTTCAGAAATGATTCATGATAGGACTTCCATCTTCTTGAATTTGTTGAGGGTCTGTTTTGTGGTGTAATAGGTGATTAATTCTGGAGAATATTCCATGTGCATTTGAAAAGAATGTGTATTCTGCTGTTTTAGGATAGAATGTTCTAAATATATCTGTTAAATCCATCTGACCCATTGTTTAATTCAAAGTTCATTGTTTCCTTGTGGATTTTCTATTGAGCTGATCTGTCCTTTGACATGAGTATGGTGTTAAATGCCCCCACTATTATTGTATTATTATTTATGTTTCTTTCATTTGTTATTAACTATTTTATGGGTTTGGGTGCTCCTATGTTTGGTGCATAAACATTTAACAATTTGTATATCTTCTTGTTGGATAGTCCCCATTATTTTTATCTAGTGCCCTTTGTCTCTTGGTACAGTCTTTGTTTTAAAAGACTAGTTTGTCCATCTTAAGTATTGCTACTCCAGCTTCCTTTTGATAATGATTTGAATGATAGATATTTATCCATTCCCTCATTTTTAATCTTTAAATATCGTTAGGCCTAAGTCTCTGGTAGGCAGTACATAGAATGGTCTTGTTTCTTTATTCATTCTGTTACCTTGTGTCTTTTGATTAGTCTATTCACATTCAAAGGAATTACTGATAAGTATTTATTACCATTTTATTACTTGTTTTGGTTGTTTCTGAAGATCTCCCTTGATCCTTTGTCTCTTTTTCATGTTTTGCTGATTTTCATTAGTAATGTATTTGGATTTATTTCTTTGCATATTTATTTAATGGTTTTTGATATATGGTTGCCATGAGGTTTTTATATAACCTCTTCTGCATATAGCAGTCTATATTAAGTTGATGATCCTTTAAATTTGAACCCATTCTTTACTCCTCCCCATGTTTTAGGTATGATATTATATCTTGTATTTTTTTTGTGTGTGAGGTCCTTGAATGATTTTTTTTTATACAAGTATTCATTTTAACTGCTTTTGTATTTCCTTTGTGGTTTTTCCTGTCCACTCAAAAAGTCCCTTTAATATTTCTTGCAGGACTGGTTTAGTGATCACAAGCTCTAGTTTTTATTTAGGAAACTCTTTACCTCTCTTTCTATTCTGAATGATAGCCTTGCCGGGTAGAGTGTTCTTGGCTGTTTATTCAAAGTGCTACATGAGAAAAATGTGCCCTGCCACTCCCTTCTGGTTTGTCAAGTTTTTGTTGAAAAATCTCTGGCTAGCTTTGTGGGTTTTCCCTTATAAGTTGTGGACTTCTTTTGTCTTGATGCTTTGAAAACTTTTTCTTTGTCACTATATTTTCCTAATTTAATTATCATGTCTTGGTATGGGTCCATTTTTGTTCATTTGGATGGGAGTTCTCTATGCCTCCTGAATCTGGATATCTGCTTTTTTCCCCAGGTTAGGGAAGTTTTCAGCTATTATGTCATCAGTGAAATTTTCTGCCCCCTTTTCCTCTCCTTCTGGGACTCCATAATACAAATGTTACTAGTTATTATGTTTGATGGAGTACCTGAGTTCCCTAAATCTGTTCTTGTGTTGAATAATTCCTTTTTCCCTTTTTTTTTTTCAGCTTATTTTCTATTACTCTGTCTTCTAGGTTAATTCATTCCTCTGCTTCTTACATCCTACTGTTCATTCTATCAAGGGTGTTTCTCATTTTGTTTATTGATCCCTTTATCTCTGCATTAAGAGCCTTGGTCATGTCTTCAACTCTTAAGACCAATGAGTATCCTTATGATCACTGTCTATCAGGTATGTTATTTATATCTGTTTCACTTGGATCTTTGGCTGTGGCCTTGTCCTGTTCTTTCATTTGTGATAAATTTCTCTGTCTCCTCTTTTGCCTGCCTCTCTGTGTAAAGAAAGTCAACTATGTCGTCCACTCTCAAAGTAGTGACTTTATGAAAAAGAGGTTCTGAAGTGCCCTGAGGAGTAGAGTCCCCTCTTCACCAGACCCTGGTACTATAGGACAGTATTCTATGTGTGTTGCTCCTTCCCTGCTGTTGTGTCTGAGTTACTTGGTCTGTTCTGATTTGTGCTTGTTCTCTGTAGTGTTAATGGGACCCAGGCAGGATAGCTTTGAGTGGAAACTCCGCCTAGGGAACTTGGGAGTGGGGTAGGGAGCATTAGCAAAATTTAGGCTGGACCATTAGCCAGATTCCCCCAAGCACTGTGGTGGCAAGGTGTTGCCTCAGGGTAATGGAGGGGAGGTGGCATGTGGTGGCTGGGCACAAGGATGTGGCAGTGCATGGTGGCAGCTGGACAGGGTGCTAACAAAATTTGCCCTGAGCCCAGGGCCAAAGCTAGCAGGCTTGGAGTAGGCAGTTGTGCAGAAGACTTGCTGGGCATGATGCACTGCTAGGAGGTTAGGTAGGAAATGTTTGTGGAATCTTGAATCCACAGGTAGCTCTGTGTTTATGCTTGGGGTCTGGGGAGGAAAAGGGCACCTTCCATCTCCCTTGTTTTTTTGAAAAATCCCCCAATACACTCAGAAGTCAGTATGAACATTTCTTTCTTCCACTTGCCCCTAATGTTATGTAATGTTGACTCTCTACAGGCTGTTTAAAGAGGTGGGGGAAAGCTAGCTATTGCCTTCCTGGCTCACCCAGTGCTGAGTTGGCTGACTGTTAGAATTCCAGGCTCCAAGTCCTACTGGTTTTAAGAACTCACAAAATTCTGACCCTCTCGTTTTTTGAACCCCAAAACTATGGGGATTAATCCTTCCCATGTGAGGGCCTATTTCTCTGCCTTCTGTGTGCACAGCTTCATCTCTTCTGTGGGCAGCCTCCCTTTGCCTTTCTGATCTTCCTTTTAGATGCAGCTTCTGCTGTATATTTAGTTGTGGAGTCTTCAGATCACTCTCCAGTTCATTGGCTTGGAAATGGAGAATATCTAGTTGTAAACATGGGACAGGGAAAACTCAGGGTTCTCCTACTCTGCCATTTTTCCAAGCTCCTATTTTAATTGAGTTTTTTGTAGGCAGCATATAGATTGATTGTCCTTCTTTTTGTTTGTTTTAATCCATTTAGTCACTATTTTTTTGATTGGAGAATTTAGTCCCTATATTTGAAGTAATTACTAATAGTTAAAGGAATTATAAAATGGTAATAAGTCTATGTCTATATTTCTTTCCTTGCTATGCTCTCAGTGATTTGATGATTAATCTTTTTTGTACCTTATAAAGGTTTTGCCAAGTGGTTACCATGAAGCTAGTATGTTAAAAAACAAAACTAGATCAGGGTACCTGGGTGGTTCAGTCAGTTAAGCATCCAACTCTTGGTATTTGGTTCAGCTCATGATCTCAGGGTCATGAGACAGATCCCCATATTGTCCTCAGTGCTCAGATGGAGTCTGCTTGTGCTCTCTCTCTAAAATAAATAAAACCTTTAAAAAAAAAAGTTAAGTTCAAATGCATTATCAAGCTCTATATTTTTATCCCTACCCCATATTTTGTTTTGTTTTTCAAAGATTTTATTTATTTGACAGACGGAGATTACAAGTAGGCAGAGAGAGAGAGAGAGAGGGGGAAGCAGGCTCCCTGCTGAGCAGAGAGCCCAATGTGGGGCTTGATCCCAGGATCCTGGGATCATGACCTGAGCCAAAGGCCGAGGCTTTAACCCACTGAGCCACCCAGGCGCCCCCTATGTTTTGTTTTTGATGTACTAGTTTTTTATCTCGTGTATACATTAGCACATTGTTATTTTTACTACTTTTGTCTTTAGCTTTCATAGATTTGATTGATCTACCCCCACCCATTAGATTACCTGAATTTAAACTACACATAGTATTAGAAATTTATACTTTAAGCTGAAATGAAAGGGATCTCATTAGTAAAAGGAAAACATTGAAGAATTTTATCACTTATTGGAATTCCTGTCTGTTGGTGATGAGCTCCTTCAGATTTTGCTTGTCTGAAAAGCTGTATCTCCTTCAATTCGGAAAGATAACTTTCAGTTGTTCTTGTTGGCAGTTATTTTTTTGTGGGTTTGTTTCAGCACTTTAAATATATTGTGCTACTCCCTTCTACACTCCAAAGTTTCTGCCAAAAATCTTGTAATTTTATAGGTTTTTTTCTTGTATGTAAGAGGTTGCTTTCTTTTGTTGCTTTTAATATTCTCATCTTGGTTTTATTCTCATCTTGGTTTTAACTTTTGAGAATTAAAATATGGTTCACTGTGAATTTTGTTGGATTCCTTTCTGGATCTGGGTGATTGTTTTCTTTTATAACCATTATTTCTTCCAATAAGCTTTCTGCCACTTTTTCTTCTCTCTCCTCTCTTTAGACCCCCTATAATGCAAATACTGGTCCTTTTTATGTTGTCCTATAAGTCCTTTCAGTTATCTTTGCTCTTTTTCTTTTAATTTTCTCTTATTTAGATTCAGAGGTAGAATCAGAATGGCTAAAATTAATGTCAGGAATCAACAAATGCTGTCAAGGAGATGAAGAACAGGGAACCTTCTTACACTGCTAGTGGGAATGCAAGCTGGTACAGCCACTCTGGAAAACAGTATGGAGGTTCCTCAAAAAGATGAAAATAGAGCTATCCTATGACCCAGCAATTGCACTGCTAGTTATTTACCCAAAGGATACACTGCTATCTTAAACCCGAGCTCACTTTTTCTTCTTATTTTTACCCCTGGGTCAGTATAATTTAGTCATCTGTGAATAACTGGCCAGATAATTATCTTAAATTCCTTACCTGTATGTCTTCCAACCTGTATGGGGATTTATGTGATAAGGCATATCCTCAACATTTTATTTTCTTCTTGCACACAATCTCAAAATGAGAGGTGAGAAACTTCTTCTTTACCATGAGCCATACAGATCCTGAGGAGTAAACCCAAGCTTTTATAAATTTTCTGAAATTAAAATCACAATCTTAGGCTGGTGTGATATTGCCAGCAGATTATATTGTTTTGGTAATACTCTAAGGTTAGAGATATTTCTGCTGAGATGAAATCAAATAGACAAAATACACTTGAAATAGAGATTCCCAGAGAGCTTTAAGTTGGGACAAATATTGGTTGTGCTCTGGGGATGATGCACTTAAAGCAGCTGCAAAGGAGATCATTAACTTTGAGGCTGTTGGCTTTTATAGCTACTGCACAACTGAGATGGTTAGAGAGGGAAATGAGAATAACTCCAAGTTAAAATTTTAAAAGATAAAATTAAAAAAGAAACCTACCATTTTACTGAGGTTCACAATTTCCTCTCGGATATATGATTTTCTACTTCAATCTCTTATTTCAATTAATTACCAGAGTTCTGAAATAGCTGTTTTTAGTTGCTTTGCCACTTATTTTCATGGTTTTTGTGGGAGAGTTCACCAAAGGTCTCTTTCTACCATCCTGGAAATCCATCTTTATGTAGCCCTTTGTGCTCTGTTCCAGTACAGCTTATGGGGACAAGTGACTCACCAGCTTAGATGCCTGAGGTGACTAGACTGGGTGAACTGACAAAAGGCCCATGTGTCCAAGGAGGAACCAATCCAGGTGGCTGAGACTTTTTCCTTTGTTCTTCCAGAGCTGGAAAATCAGGGAATCTCAAAATCCTGGACATAGTAGGTATCTCAACAATTCATTACCAGTATTATTTTAGTTTGACTAGTTAGTAAAAGATGGCATATCAATAGCTAATTCTGGGAAGTATCCCCTTTTTCTATATATCCTTTGTAACTGTGGTAAACAGTTCTCAGGCTTGACTATGGCTTTCTCACTCAAGTGACTATCTTATCTCTAAGCTTTTCTTTGGAATGTCACTCAACCCATATATTGTAGCAGTCCGAATGAAAAGAGGGCTAAATCCACAAAGCATAATATACCAGTGCTAGATAAGAGTCAGTGCATAAATGCCCATCTCCCATTCTCCAGAGAGGGTATTTGTGAAGCTATTTCTGGAGGTGAAAGCTATGAAGAGACTTCTCAGACAGTATGTGTAATAGAGAAGCAGTGGCCCCAAACTACTGAGTACTGCCCCCTGTGAGGACAGTAGACCAAATAGCCAGTGGGAGCCATGCTTATGGCTGGACAAAGAGGCAGACAGACAATAATGTAGGGATCAGGGGTAGGGCAACAGTAGTTTTGTGGTAACCCATGCAGTACTTTACATAGTACTTTGCTTTCTAAAAGTTTCTACCCATTAATAAGTAGACATTAAGGATTTCAGCTTTTGAAGGAAAGATATTGGGACTTGACAAAAATTATAGTAGATGGGGAAAAATTGTGAGAATTCACTGGTACACTTATGTTCATTTTAGGGAGGTTTTTCAGATGCTTTTAGATTCTGAGTAACAACTGCTTAAAGTCACCACCTGAAAGTCCAAGTTTTGCTGTGGCAAATAACCGATCACAACTGAAACTGTACCTTTTTAATCTAAATAGGTTACAGATCTGCCATTTTGCAAAAATACTGCATTGTTTTGTATGTAAAGATTAAGCCAATGATATTGCAAGAGGAAGTTTGTTATTCCTGTATGCAAACGAAGATTAGGGTAGCAGTTAGAAAACAGAAACAGATAAGTAAATTCAGACCTACTCAGTCTCAAAACAGGATGCACTTTGACTTAAAAGGCAACTGCAGGGGGAGCCTGGGTGGCTCAGTGGGTTAAAGCCTCTGCTTTCGGCTCAGGTCATGATCCCAGGGTCCTGGGATCGAGCCCCACATCGGGCTCTCTGCTCCGCGGGGAGCCTACTTCCTACTCTCTCTCCCTGCCTGCCTCTCTTACCTACTTGTAATCTCTGTCTGTCAAATAAATAAATAAAATCTTTAAAAAAAAAGGCAACTACAGGAGACATTTAGCAACATTTAGCCATGGTGAATTAACTTACGGCTAATAGGATACTCATTGATTGGAATAAGCTTGCCTATCACTTGAAGTTTTTTGTTCTTCAAAACTAAATTGGTCAGTGGTCCTACTGCTCTTAACACTGACGATTCCCAGGGAGGTAGAACTGTGATTACCCACATAGATACCCTTTATGTATGTCCTTTCCTGCACAGCAGGTATTGGTTTCATTTCTTCCACATATAGGACCTTCCAAAATTTAGACAGTATTTCCAAATGTTTTATTTTTTTTATTTTTATTTTTTTAAAGACTTATTTGACAGAGATCACAAGTAGGCAGATAGGCAGGCAGAGAGAGAGAGGAAAGCAGGTTCCCCGCTGAGCAGAGAGCCCGATGTGGGGCTCGATCCCAGGACCCTGAGATCATGACCTGAGCTGAAGGCAGAGGCTTAACCCACTGAGCCACCCAGGCGCCCCCAAATGTTTTATTGTTTTAAAGACTTTATTTGACAGATCACAGGCAGAGAGGCAAGCAGAGAGCCCGGTGCAGGGCTCAATTCCAGGACCCTGAGATCATGACCTGAGAAGAAGGCAGAGGCTTAACCCACTGAGCCACCCAGGCGCCCCTCCAAATGTTATGTCAGTATAATACACTTACCAGTTTAGAGAAGAAAAAATTCTTTAAGCATTTTTATCAAATGCTTAAAGGACCACACTGCATTAAAAAATAACTTTTACAATTTCTATATACCAATAATGAAGCAACAGAAAGGGAAATTAAGGAATCAATCCCATTTATAATTGCACCCAAAACTATAAGATACCTAGGAATAAACCTAACCAAAGATGTAAAAAAAACCCTGTACCCTGAAAACTATAAAACACTAATGAAAGAAATTGAAGACAGCATGAAGAAATGGGAAGACAGTCCATGCTCATGGATTGGAAGAACATATATTTTTTAAACGTCTATAGTACCCAAAGAAATCTACATATTTAATGCAATCCCTATCAAAATACCACCAGCATTTTTCAGAGCTAGAACAAACATTCCTAAAATTTTTATAGAACTATAGAAGATGCTGAATAGCCAAGGCAACCTTGAAAAAGTAAAGCAAAGCTAGAGGCATCACAATTCCATTCTTCAAGTTATATTACAGAGCTGTAGTGATCAAAACAGTATGGTGCTGGTACAAAAAATAGATCAATGAACAGAATAAAAAACCCAGAAATGAACCTACAACTATATAGGAAATTAATCTTTGACAAACCAGGAAAGAATATCCAATGGAAAAAAGACAGTCTCTTCAACAAATGGTGTTAGGAAACCTGGATGGCAACATGCAAAAGAATAAACCTGAATCACTTTCCTACACCATACACAAAAATAAATTCAGAATAGATGAAAGACCTAAATGTGAGACAGGAAATGATCAAAATCCTAGAAGAGAACACAGACAGTAACCTGACATTCGCTGTTGCAGCTTTTTACTAGGTGGGTCTCTTGAGGCAAAGGAAACAAAAACAAAAATAAACTGCTGGAAATTGATTAAAACAAAAAGCTTCTGCACAGCAAAAGAAAGATTCAACAAAACTAAAAAGCAACCTACAGAAGAGGAGAAGATGTTGGCAAATGACATAACTGATAAACAGTATCCAAAATATATAAAGAACTTATCACTCAAATTCAACTCCCAAAAAACAATTTAAAAATGGGCAGAAGATATTTTCAGACCACAATGTTCTGAAGCTAGAACTCAATCACAAGAGGAAATTTGGAAAGAACCCAAATACATGGAGACTAAACAGCATCCTTCTAAAGAATGAATGGGTCAACGAGGAAATTAAAGAAGAATTGAAAAAAATTCATGGAAACAAATGAAAATGAAAACACAAAGGTTCAAAATCTGTGGGACACAGCAAAGGCAGTCCTGAGAGGAAAATATATAGTGGTACAAGCCTTTCTCAAGAAACAAGAAAGGTCTCAAATATACAACCTAACCCTACACCTAAAGGAGCTGGAGAAAGAACAAGAAAGAAAGCCTAAACCCAGCAGAAGAGAAATCATAAAGATCAGAGCAGGTATCAACGAAATAGAAACCAAAAAAACAATAGAACAAATCAACGAAACTAGGAGCTGGTTCTTTGAAAGACCCCTGGCCAGACTTATCAAAAAGAAAAGAGAAAGGACCCAAATAAACAAAATCATGAATGAAAGAGGAGAAATCACAACCAACACCAAAGAAATACAAACAATTATAAGAACATACTATGAGCAACTCTACGCCAGCACATTTGACAATCTGGAAGAAATGGATGCATTCCTAGAGACATATAAACTACCACAACTGAACCAGGAAGAAATAGAAAACCTGAACAGACCCATAACCAGTAAGGAGATTGAAGCAGTCATCAAAAATCTCCAAACAAACAAGAGCCCAGGGCCAGATGGGCTCATATGTGCAATTTAAGAATCAAAACAGATGAACATAGTGGAAACAAAAAAGAAACTGACTCAGCTACACAGAGCAACTGAGGGTTACTGGAAGGGAGCTGGGTAGTGGGGGGAAGGACAAAATAGGTGATGGGTATTAAGGAATGCACTTGTGATGAGCAAAAGCAGTTCTAAGAGAGTTCATAACAATAAATGCCTGTGTCAAACATAAAAGATAATAAACAACCTAACATTTAAACTTCAAGGAAGTATAGAAGAAGAAACTAAGCTCTAGTAAAAGGAAGAGAACAACCAAAATTAGAGTGGAGATAAAAGGAAGGGACTAAAAAGACAATTTAAAAACCCCTGCTCTTGATTCTTTTTAAATATTTTTGAAAAAGATGAAATGGACAACTTCAGTTACAGAGAGAAGACAGAAGATATAACAGCACACAAAAACAAAGGATCATGAGAGAATACTTGAACAATTAATTATACACCAAATTGAACACCCCAGAGAAATGTTAATTTTTAGAAATGAACAATATACCAAGACTGAGTCATGAATAAATAAAGAGATTAAAGACATTGAATCAGTAGTCAAAAATCTTCCAATGAACAAAGTCCAGGACCAGATGGCTTCACTAGTGAATTCTAGTTAACATTAAAAGAAAATTTACTACCAATTCTTCGTAAGACTGTCCAAAAAATTAGATGAGTTTGGAAACTTCCCTTCCTCTTCTTTGTGGCCAGCATCACCTTGGTATCCTAGCCAAAGACCCTGCCAGAAAAAAATCCCACACCACCTCCAAGCCAATATTAGGGTGCAAGAATTCTCAACAAAATATTAGTAAGCTGATTTCAATAATATATTAAGGATATCATAGTGGGATTTATTCCAGGAAGCTAGGATGCATCAACCTCCACAAATCAATGTAATACAATATATTAACAAAATGATTAATAGCACATGAACATCAAGAGATCCATAAAAAGCATCTTACGAAATTTAACATTCATTCATGATAAAAACTCTCAACCTAATAAAGGCTGTCTATGGCATGCCTACAGCTAATGTTATACTCAATGATGAAAAGCTGAAAGCTTTTTCTCAAAGATAGGAACAAGACAAAGATGCTCATCCTTGCCTTTTTTATGCTACAGAGCACTAAATACCGTAGCCAGATCAACTGGGGGGAGGAGGAAAGGCATCTGCACTGAAAACAGAGCACAACTGTCTATATTTGGTGATATATTATAAAACCCTAATGAGCCACTAAAAACTAGTAGAACTGATAAACAAATCCCATCAAATTTTATAATCCATCTACAGACTTTCAACTATCAGGAAAATTGAGAAAATAATTCCATTCACAATTGCATCAAATAGAGTGAAATAACTAGGAATAAATTCTACCAAGGAGGTTGAAGACAAACACTCAAAACTGTAAGACTGAAGAAAAAAATATTAAAACATTCCATGCTTGAGTTGAAAGAATTGATATTGTTAAAATGTCTATTCTACCCAAAGCAGTATACAGATTCAGTATAATCTCTATCAAAATTCCAGTGGTCTTTTTCACAGAAACAAAACAATCTTAAAATTTGTAGAGGCAGAAAAGGCCCAAAATAGTCAAAGAAACCTTGGCAAAGAAGAACAGTGGAGGCATCACACTTCTGGATTTCAAATTATGTTAAAAAGCCATAGTCATCAAAACAGTGTGGTATAGGCATTAAAAACAGACATCGATCAATGGAACAGAAGAAAGAGCTTAAGAAATAAACTTGGGACGCCTGGGTGGCTCAGTTGGTTAAGCGGCTGCCTTCGGCTCAGGTCATGATCCCAGCGTCCTGGGATCGAGTCCCACATTGGGCTCCTTGCTCTGCAGGGAGCCTGCTTCTCCCTCTGCCTCTGCCTGTGCTCGCGCTCTCTATCTATCTCTGACAAATAAATAAAATCTTAAAAAAAAGCAATAAACTCAAATATGGTCAATTAATTTATGACAGATGGGCTAAGAATATTCAATGGAGAAAAGACAGTTTCTTTAAGAAATGGTGTTGGGAAAGCCAGGTAGACACAGGCAAAAGAATAAAGCTGAACCACTGTCTTACAACATACACAAAAATCAACTCACAATGGATTAGACTCGATGATACCTGAAACCCTAAACCTCTAGGAGACAAACAGACCCTGACATTGGTCTTGACAATGACTTTTTGGATTTGACCCCAACAGCAAAGGCACAAATGCAAAGATAAACAAGTAATACTACATCAAACTAAAAAGCCTCTGCACAGCAAAGAAGCCATCAACAAAATGAAAAAGCAGCCTACTCCATGGGAGAAAATATTTGTAACCATGTCTCAAATAAGGTGTCAATATCAATATAAACTCCTACACCTCAATAGCAAAAACACCACAAATAGGCTGGAAAAATGTCTATTTACTTCCTCTGTCCCTTTTTAAAGAACACGAGATGGCCAACAACTAACATTTGAATGAATGGATAAAGAGAATGTGGTGTATATTTATAATGAAATATTAATAATCCATGAGAAAATAGAATTCTACCACTTGCAACACTATTGATAGATTTTGAGGGCATTATATTAGGTGAAGTAAATTAGAAAAGACAAATATTGCACGATCACACTTTTATGTAAAATCCAAAAAACAAACTTCATAGATAATACAGAAGAGATTGATGGTTGCCAGTGGTGGGTGAAGGGGGTCAAAAGGTACACACTTCCAGTTTAAAGGTAAATAAGTCCTAGGCTTATAAGATACAGCATGGCTATTATAGTTAACAATACTGTATTATATATTTTGAAACTAGCTAAGAGTATGGGTGGTAAAAGTTCTCATAAGAAAAAAATTTTAACTTTATGTGGTGATGGATGTTAACTAAACTTATTGTAGTAATCATTTCACAATACATATATCAAATCATTATGCTGTATACCTATCACTGATAGAAGAGTGCATGTCAAGAATATCTCAATTTTAAAAATCTGGTAATTCCCTAGGACTTACTTTAATGTCTAGTGAGTGTCCCAACACCATCACACATGAACTCCTCTATATGTATTGACCAGTTCTGCTCCAGTATTTCCTCGTTCTGAAATATAAGTTGAATCTTTAATTTTGTCCTCTTTGATTCCTGATTATCTTTCCTAGGTTCTGCTACCGTATTTGGTAAATTTCTTGGGAAATGATTTCATTATTTCCACAAATATTTAGATATCTAATATCTAATATATCTAATATCAACTATTCCACAAATATTTAGATATCCACAAAAATCTAGATATTTCCACAAATATCTAGAGGACTTAATATGCAGATTCATATCAACAGCTTAGGACACACTGAACAACAAAGAAGCTCTATAGCCCTTCATTATAATGCATGCACTAGGATATCATTCTATTATATATACCCCTTAGAAATCAGAGCACAGTCTTAAAGTACTGGAATCTGTTTACATTCAAGTTGCTCTACATTAAGGATAGCATTCTAGTTTAAGAAAAAAATTTTAAAGACCAAAGCAATTGATAACTTCCCATTTCTAAGTTCACCACGGTTATTGACTAGTAAGAGCTTCAATCAGAATATTCTGAATGTTGAAAAGCTAGAAGAACCTGCAAGTAACAGCTCCTATGGAATATTGAAAAATGTCATACACTGGAGCTAGAGGCTTCTTTAGGCCAAAGCTATTCCCCCATTATTCTGAGAAGTGTAGAAGTCCTAGATTCCATCAAAGGTATTGGGAATCTGAGACAGCAAATTGGTTTGCAGTGAGAGAGGCTAGGTGGCTTTTCATGGAGCTATGTTTTCAGAGAAAACACACTTTCAGTTAAATTTCTTTGAGGGTTAGTATTTACCCCAGCAATGATATCTTTATCTTGAGGAGAGAAATAATTTTTAGATTTCTGTGTTTCTGTCTACCATACGAGGGAGACTGCCTTTAATTTCCTTCTTCCATGATCATCCCATCTGTTTTATTCATTCCTTTTATACACATGGGGTGGTCCTCTATTAGACTATATAAGGTTATGATCTTTGATTTCCAACCACCCAGCTAGAAACTATACTTGTAATCTCCATGAATGACCTTGTTTCAGACATTATGTAATTTGTCTTGATTGCCATGGGGTTCGAAAGTAAATTTATAGAGTGTTTATAGAAATTTGCCTATGATCAAGTCTTCAATACGCCTGTGTTGAATTAAACACAGTTTAAATTAGAATAGAGTAAATATTCCTAAAACAAGTGGAAGAGATGATTTTCAGATGTTCCTATCTGCCATTTAGTCTGGGTCTTGATTTGTTCAGGCAGGTGTTAGAATGTAGGTATAGTTTGACAGGGAGAATATAAGCCCCTCTCTATTTGTCAAAACTAATCAAGAAAAGAGTGTCTTGGATCTTTACTCACATATTTCCTCCTGAGTCAGAACGACCCAGCTATAAAATAGCAATTGATAATAGCTGAATGAAACTCTCAGTGCTGACTAAAGGAATGATGGCAAGTTCAACTTCACATTGGTGACCTGACATGCAACTGTTAAGAGAACAAATTAAAAAGGTTAAAAACCTCTTTCGATACCACCCATAATTTTTTCTTCAAGCACATTCAGATTTCACTTTCCTGTTACCTAAGCTCTCAGGGTAAGAACTGTGCGGAGGGAATTACCAAAATATGCTGGCCAAGCCCAGTGAATATTTACTTCAAATGGTTACTTTTATACCTCTTTTGAACAATTTGAACCACCTGGATTTCAATTATTTAACATGTAGTTGGGCTCCTCCCAGTAATAATTGATGATTTGGTCTAGCATGAACCTAGTAATTGTCTGAAAAGTACCTTCCTCCTAAGGACAGAAATAAATTAATTTTGTTGCCCTAATTGTGTAAAAAATGGTGGCTCAGATGCTAAGCTAGTTTTTTAAATTCAAGACTCAGTCTGTTTTTATAATTCTTTTGCAAGAAGAACAATCTTGGGAAGAATCTTCCATGGAACCCTGGTTTCTTAAGAGTCAAGTGAGAAAGTTCCTTAGGTCCATGAAACTTCTAAGGTGTACGCTTAGTGTAGGAGAGAAGAAATGGAGGTTTATATACTGCAAAGTACCTTCCACATTTCTCAATGCTTTCTGAAATTTACTAGAGAAGACTCCTCAAATCTTGGTAAAACAAGTAGTCTTTGAAAATAAATGCAATTTTATATTTATCTGAGATAACTGTGAAGAGTGCTAGAGAATTATGGGAGGAGAAAAATCTGTTAGCTCAAGTCTTTGCTGAAGTTAAGAACAGCTGAAGATGACTACTCTTCAGGGAACAGGTATCATAAGGTTTTTATGGAATAGACTGAGGCAGTATTAAGTTCAATTTTGTTCTCAGAATTTTTTCATTGTTTAGATTCTCAGAAGGTGTGAGGAAATTGAACTTCAGTTAATCATAAGACAGATGCAGGACTGGGGCTTCAGCTTAGCATATGGTATGTCAATTCAAGTTTAGTAAGGAGGGTAGAGAAGAATAGGTGAGCGCAAGATCTTGTGACTGGAAAATTATCAGTCCTTCATTCTCTTTCACAGAATAAATATACCAACAGTCCCAACCCACCATTTTCTAAAAGCCAAGATTTTAGCACTCCAAAATCCAAAAATAATTAAGGGAATGCTGGTGTTTGAATGTACCCCAGATTTTGAACACATCCTTTGCCATATAATAAACTGCCCTATCAGTGATTAAATGGGGAATGTAGCTGCCATGAAGGTGCTTTTCAGTACTTGTTGGAGATGGGGGGAAGTAGTTGGCTGATGAGCCCATTGCACACTTTTTATGTATAGTGGCATTCATCCCAAGGACTGCTTTCAGCCAATGAGTGTACACAATGGAGAGACTTTTGGGCTGGGCAATTTCTGCATGACCTGAGCTGGCATTCCTTTAACTTCCAGAGTTCCCTGGTGGTAACTGGCTTGGCAATGCACCATTATCTTCCTTTCATTTCCTGTCTCATCTCACTATACTAGTATTTCCTGAAGATGACTACTTTGTGTCCTTGTTGCACTATCTGCTGCCACTGAGGAAGGTTAAACTAAGACAGCCAGCAACTGGAACCTGTTTACTCCACTTGTGTATTACCATGCCCTAATGTATGGGTAATAGAAATAATATAGAAAGAATTTACCTGGCTTTGGATCAATATCCATTTCCATTTGTGAGTATCTTGGTTATATGAAGGCTCATGTCAATAAAAAAATAGAAGTGTCCATTGTCATCATTTTTGCCTTGTGCAGTATTTGGAACCCCTCTGGTTATAGCAATGAAGAGCCAGAGGTAAAAACAATCTTAAGCTTTGAGAAATCAGTTTCTGCTACAAATATCAAAGGAACACAATCCTCTAGTTCATTCTTCTTTTCCTATTTACACAATGTGCTGGACATAATGTAGAAAGGTTGACCATTCTTGACAAAACTCAACATCAGGCTTTCCCTGGCACGATGATTCACTAAAGAAGCCAGAATCAGCCATTGGTCACCTGCTTCTGCATCATTGCTTTTTTTGCCACCTCACTATAATTCAGATCCAAGTCTTTAAATAAGAGTCTAGCCCTTTTCAATTTGATTTTTTGGTTTACTGGATTTGGGTATAGGACTAAAAACTATTTTGTTTTCCTGCCTGTTACATGGTGTCCATACTATGAGCAACATTTCTGCATTGCTGTCCTGGACCTTTGCATTTTACACTGAAGACTATCTACTGTCCTACAAAGGGTGCAAAAACCAACACATTAGAAATTTAGCATGCACTGGGAAAGATTGTCAAAAGATTGTAGCCTTGTGGTTGGCGGGGTCTAGAGCTCTCCCTGGAGAATTGCAGTGCTCGGACAACTGTATTCCCCACAGTAATTCTTAGCTGCTGGAAAACTCAACCTTAGAAATCCAGTGATGAGTTAAAACATGGTATTCTTGATATCCTTCTTCCTTGCTAACACAGAGAAACTCATTTGTATCATGACATGCTTAAAAGTTGTTTCATTTCCTTTCTGGTAAGAGTAAATGTGAATTCTAATTCATTGTATTCCCGCTACCAAAATTAAGACAAGATTTTTGAAACCACGAAATCAGTTGTAGTGTGAACATCTCTCCCCCTCCCTGCTTCTGACTTTAGGCCACCCCAAATGAGCCTGTGACCCTGACCAGATATCAGGAGATTAGGGCCTCAGCAACTCATCCTCTGATTACAAGGCGAGACCACAAAAAATTTAAGAAAGGGCTTAAGGATGGTTTATTTTTCATTCATATATTATTTTTCATCTTCCCCCTTGCTTACTCACTGTAGAGATCCAGGGGGAAGGTTTCCCCCATATCTTTAGAAGACAGAAGGAAAATATGGATCCATGGAATTAACACCTGGGATCAGCCCCATTTCCCTCTAATTTCATAGGCCAGTGTTAGAGTGTTGAGGCAGGTAATCCTGTTTCTTGCTGAAGATCAAGACAGAGAAAAGACTGTCTAATATTCATATATATATATACACACACACACACACACATATATATATAAGTATAGTTGTCAGGTATATATATAGTATACATATATATTCTATTGTTTTTTCCTATATAGTTTTTGTCTGGTTTTGGAATAGTTTGAGAAGAATAGGTACTCTTTCCTAAATGTTTGATAGAATTCATCTGTGAAGTCATGTGGTCCTGGATTTTGTTTGCTGGGAGTTTTTTTTTATTACAGGTTCAACTTCATTACTAGGAACAAGTCTGTTCAAATTTTCTATTTCTTCCTGATTCAGTTTTAGAAGGTTGTAGGTTTCTAGGAATTTATCCATTTGCTAAATTGTTGGTATATAATATTCTAAGAACAAACTATAGTAACCAGATGAGATAGATGGAGAGGTGAAATAGCTAAAGGGAATTAAGAGTACACTTGTCATGTATGCATGAGTAATGTATAGAATTATTAAATCATATTGTACAGCCAAAACTAATAAAACACTGTCTATTAATTATACTTCAGTAAAAAGTAAAGTAACTAACCTAAGTAACTCTGGAAAACAATGTTTTGACTGGGAGTGTAAAAATAAAGATAAATAAAAATTATATGAAACCCTAGAGGAAAAAAAACCTGAAGGTAATTCAGATAACTTCAGTTAAGCTACCTAGTAATAAGCTTTTTCTCCAATTTTATAAAAGTAAATTCAAACTCTACTTCTGTGGAGAACAAAGACCACAGACATTAGTGTTGAAGTCTAAGTAGAGAACTTTTAAATTTTTTTTATTATTTTTTTTAATAGAGAACTTTTTAAAAGAAGAATGTTCTGGTATTCTGCTAGGCAGTACACATTTTCCTTGATTTTTTAATATTCCTCCCCATTTGCCGTAGGTGAGACTATCCTTCCAATGATGTTCTCTATTGCCTTGAAAGAGTGCAGATTATACTTGAGTCATGCATTTTTTAATAATTGTCCTGTATAGTGTGGCAACTAAGACCTAGAATTCCATACTACATATCCAAAATCTCCATGCCTCTTTCAAATGATAGATTAAAAATCTGGATTTGGCAGAATTGTTAATTCACATTCATCTTCTCAGACACTGCAACAGCCAGTTTATCTTTCTATCCCACACCTTCTCTATACTGAATGGACTCAACATTGGCTTCTAAAGCTGTTTTCAATATTCCACAAACCTGAGGCTTTTCTAAGATTTATTTACTTTAGAGAAAGAAAGAGAGAGCATGAGCAGGAAGGGCAGAGGGAGAGGAAGATAGAATATCATGCAGACTCTGCATTGAGTACAGAGCCCAATGTGGGACTCGATTTCACAATCCTGAGATTGCTACCTGAAATGAAACTGTAAGTCTCACACTCAAGCAGCTGTACCACCCAGGCATCCCAAACTGAAGCATTTTTATCCCCTATTCTAAAGTATTGGAATTGCAGACCATAAAAGAAGACCATAAAAAAGAAGTTAAGAAAGAGGTGATGACAGTTAGTAGATTAAGGAAAAATTGGGACACCATCCTAATAGATGACATTAGGATGCCCTTAAGGCCCCACTAACTCTTACCACTTCAGTATCTGTGGCACTGCAAAAGCCACATGTCAGAGCAGAAGTAGACCGTGGAGGCTGGGTTTACAGATAAAATGTTCTGATCTTTTCAGAACTTTCAGCACTTTTCAATGAGGCCTAGGCCAGTGGGCAGTTATATGCATGTATTCACAGGGTAGGGAGCATCTATTTTAAGATCACTAAAAAGCCAAATCACAAAGATCAAATTCTGATGGATAGGGAAGTCCTGGATCCTTCTCTTGACTCTGGCATTGGGCCACTTCAGTCCTGATTAGAGAAGTATGTCTTATGTTCTACTAGTGGATTAAAGGGTTCATTTAGAAGAGCTGTGGAATAGGCTTCCTTGCAATAGGACAGGCAAGTGATAAGGAACGTCCTCAATGCATCAATGGGACTTTGGGAGAAGGCTGTGTCTATTATCTTTAGGAGATTTCTAATAGAGGGGACAACTCAGCTCTCAATTCAAGAAGTAGCTTTCTCCTTCAGGCAGATTATTTGAATCAAGAGATAGTTTGACCCCTGCTTGAAGATGAAGGAAAAAATACCTCAGCTCAGATAAATCTATCACTAAAAGACATCAATGTCCCTTGATCTAGGGGAAAAAAATGTGTCAAATTCTTTGATGTCTTCATAATGTGCCAACTTTGCTAGGCCAAAGTACATTTCCCACAATTCACTCTGTGTGTTTCTAGTTAGGATGAGCCACAAAGGAGAGTCTTGGGCAGAAGGGAGGCAGCACATTTTATTATATATTATCATATCTGAGATTAAACAGGTTTACCCTGATTTATACTACCACTTCATCTCAAATAAAAATTTTAAAAATATCTTAAAACAAAAATGGACACACAATGTATAAAAATTTATGTGATGCAGCAAAAGCAGTTTTAAGAGGAAAGTTCATAGCAATAAATGACTATCAAGAAACAAGAAACATCTAAAATAAACAACCAAACTCTATGTATCAAGGAACCAGAAAAAAGAAGCCACCTAAAGTTACCAAAAAAGGAAATTATATGGATTAAAGCAGAAATAAATGAAATAGAAAATAAGACAATAGAAAAATTAATAAACCTTAGAGTTACTTCTTTGAAAAGATAAAAAAAAATTGACAAGTCTTTAGACTAACCAAGGAAAAAAGGGAGAGGATCCAAATCAATAAAATTATACATTAAAAATTACAATTGATAAAAAATGATAGAATTACAAATTACAAATGATAGAAATTACAAATGATAGGAAGGAAACAAAAATACTAAGAGGCTACTATGAAAAACCATATACCAAAAGTTTGGACAACTGAGGAGAAATAGAAACATTCCTAAAATATACAGCTCTCACAGACTGAATCAGAAAGAAATAGAAAGAACAGACTTTTACTAGTAAGGAGATTGAAGTAGTAATCAGTATCTCTCCAAAAGAAAAGCCCAGGACCAGATAGCTTCAGAGGTGAATTTTACCAAATATTTAAAGAAGAATTAATGCCAGTCCTTCTCAAACTTGTCCCCAAAATTGAAGAGGAGGTGAAGAAGTGGTAAAAATGTAGTGCTTTTAGAACGTGCTTGAAATAGATTACTATATACCTACTGTTTTATACATGAACATCTTGATAACCATCAAACAAAAACCTATTTAGATACACACACACCAAAACAATGAAATTAAGAGAAAGGAACCCAAACACAACACCAAAGAAGGTAATCAGATTGCAAGGGAAAAGAGCAAGAGAAGGAATGGAGAACTACAAAACACAAACAAACAGGAAAAAAATAACAAAATGGCAATAAATTCAGGGATATCAATAATAACTTTAATTGTAAATGGATTAAATGCTCTAATCAAGGACATAAGTTAATGATAGATAAAAAAGAAAGACTCAACTATATCTTGTCTACAAGAGGCTCACTTCAGACCTAAAGACACCTACAGACTGAAGGTAAAGAGATGGAAGATATTCCATGCAAATGGAAATGAAAAGCAAGGTGGTAATACTTAATCATACACATTACACTTTAAAACAGATTAGAACAAGAGACAAAGAAGGGCATTACAAAGTGATAAAAGGATGAATCCAACAAGATCAATCCAACAATCCAACTGTAAGTCTCTATTCACCCAAAATTAGAAGCACCTGAGTATATTAGGCAAATATTTACAGACATAAAGGGGAAAAATAGCAGTAATACAATAATAGGGGATTTAAGATCTACTTACATTAATGGATAAATCATCCAGACAGAAATTCAATGAGGAAACAATAGCCTTAAATGATACATTAGATCAGATGGAATAAATAGATATATAGAGAGCAATCCATTAAAAAAATAGTAGAATGCACATTCTTTTCAAGTACCCATGGAACATTCTCCAGGACAGATCACCTATTAGACCACAAAACAAGTCTCAATAAATTGACGGGGGAGAAATCAGAGAGGGAGATGAACCATGGGAGACTATGACTCTGGAAAACACACTGAGGGTTTCATAGGGGGGCGTGGGGTGGGAGGACGGGGTCCCTGGGTGACGGGTATTGAGAAGGGCATGTGTCATGATAAGCACAGGTTGTTTATGCAACTAATGAATCACTGAACACTACATCAAAAACTAATGATATACTATACAGTGGCTAATTGAACATACTAAAAAAACCTAAAAAAATTTAAGAAAATTGAAATCATTACAAGCATCTCTTCTGAACACAATCACATGGAACTAGAAATCGATTAAAGAAAAAAAAAACTGGAATATGCTGGGAAAATGACAGAGTAGGAAGACCCTAAGCTCACCTTATCTCGTGGATACAACTAAACTAAACAACCCAGAAAATGACCCAAAGACTGGCAGAACAAACTCCACAACTAAATGTAGAGAAAAGGCCACACCAAAGATGGTAGGAAGGGCAAAGATGCAGTGGGGAGCTAAACAGATCTGTGGGAGGGACACAATAGCATGGGGAGGGGAGAAAAATAGATTATCACACTGGGGAGCCCACATAGGGAAGATGAATCACCATAATATTTGGCACTGAAAACCACAGGGGCTGAATTTTCTTAGGTCTTACAATGGTACTTAAAATCTGGAGTTTTAAAAATCACAGGACTCAGGTCTGGGAGAGTGAGAGGAAATGCAGACCCCGCCGATACAGAAACAGTGTAACAAATAGCCCATGCAGACAGAGCACAGAGGCAGCAGTCTGCAAAATGCTAGGGGCATTCCAGAGGTAGAATTGTTTATTCATCTCAGGGCATGTCCTAGAAGGATAGAGATTGTTGGGGGATTCCTCTAGGAACAAAGGAGCTCACAGGTGCCTTTTCCCTCCCCTGCCACCTCTAAGAACCAGCACGGAACTGACATCTACTACCTGCTTGCTTACACTACCATCCTGCCTTGTCACACTTCAACAGATCCAGCCCCTCCAACCAGGCTTTTTTCAGTCCCTACCCTGCAGGTCCTCCCACAAAGGATGAGCAGCAGTCAAACCTTGCTAACACCACTACCCCACCCCCTTGCACTTTTCAGATTTACCCTCTCCAGCCACACTAGCCCTGGTTCCAGTGGCAGCAGGCCCCCTCTCCCAGAGGATCAGCGTGAAAGCCTTGCTAATGCTGCACATCCTGCCCCGATTCACATTGCAGATCTATACAGCCCCAATATGTTCTTGGCCAGAGGCCATCTAAAGCAGTACCACAGGCCTGGAAGTGTGTAAGCAGCCCCAACAGGGGTCAACACCACTCCAAATGGACTCCTGCCCCAGGGAGAGGGAAAGAGAACCATACACACCAGTTAGACTGTAGCTCTAGCAGGGGGGTGGGGGCAGGCAGTTGCCTGACTGCAGCTCCAATCCACCAAAGAAAGCTTCTCAAGAGATAAGACTGGGAAAGCTTTATGCTAGTCCATCTCACAAACACCTAGTCTGATTCAATGTTAGCCCAAGGCAGTCCCAGACTGACCTACTAATACCACAGGGACCAAACACTGCCCATAACACGCAAAGAAAGCCACTGCATATGACCATCCCGAAGGAAAAGGTGGCTCAGCCACAACAGCAGGGTACATGCAACGCACATAGGAGACACCCTGGAGTGCCAGGTTCTGGGGAGCAGGGGGCAGGGCACTGCACAGCAGGGCACTACAGGACCTCTTCTTCACAAGGCCACTGCTTTCCAGAGCAGTAGACCTAGCTGACACAGAGTGACACAGACAGATAAAATGAGACAGAGGAATAGGTCCCAAATGAAAGAACAGGACAAAGTTGCAGCAAGAGACCCAAGTGAAATGGAGGTAATATGCCTAATAGAGGGTTCAAAGTAATGATCCTACCTTCCATAATTTGGCTATTGTCGATAACGATGCTATAAACATCAGGGTGCAGGGGTGACTGGCTCATTTGGTTAAGTGTCTGATTCTTGATTTCAACTCAGGTCATAATCTCAGACTCAGGCTCAGTGGGGAGTCATCCTGAGATTTTCTCTCTCCCTCTGCTGTTCCCTACCTCCCTACCTCACTCACGTGTGTGCTATCTTTCTCTCAAATAAATAAAACCTAAAAAACAAAAATATCAGAATGCATGTATCCCTCAAATCAGTAATTTTGTATCCTCTGGGTAACTACCTAGTAGTGCAATTGCTGGATCGTAGGGTATTTCTATTTTTAATTTTTTGAGGAACCTCCATACTGTTTTCCAGAATGGCTGCGCCAGTTCGCATTCCTGCCAATACTGTAACAGGGTTCAGGGTTCCCCTATCTCCGTATCCTTACCAACACCTGTTATTTCCTATGATGTTAATTTTAGGCATTCTGACTGGTGTGAAGTGATATCTCACTGTCGTTTTGATTTGCATTTCCCTGATAAGTCATGACTGTCGTTTTGATTTGCATTTCCCTGATAAGTCATGTTGAGCATCTTTTCATGTGTCTATTGGCCATCTAGATGTCTTCTTTGGAGAAATGTCTATTGATGTCCTCTGTCCACTTTTTAACTGGATTATATTTTGGGGGGTGTTGGTTTTGTAAGTGCTTTATAGATTTTGGATTCTAACCCTTTACCAGATATCATTTGCAAACATCTCCCATTTCATGGGCTGTGTTTTAGTTTTGTGGATTGTTCCTTTTGTTGTGCAGCTTTTATTTTGTTGAAGTTCCAACAATTTGTTTTTGCCTTTGTTTCCCTTGCCTCAGGAGATACATCTTCTAAGAAGTTGCTGTAGGTGATGTTAAACAGGTCACTACCTGTATTCTCCTCTAGGATTTTGATAGTTTTCTATCTCACATTTAGGTATTTAATCAATTCTGAATTTATTTTTGTGCATGGTATAAGAAAGTGATCGAGTTTCATTCTTTTGCATGTTGTTGCCAGTTTTCCCAACACCATTTGTTGAAGAGACTGTCTTTTTTCCATTGGATAGTCTTTCCTGCTTTTTCAAAGATTAATGTTGTTGTGGGTCCATTTCTGGGTTCTCTATTCTGTTCCATTGATCTATGTGTCTGTTTTTGTGCCAGGACCATACTGTCTTGATCACTACAGCTTTGTAATATAGCTTGAAATTGTGATGCCTCCACCTTTGCTTTTCTTTTTGGCTACTTTGTGGTTCCATACAAATTTTAGGATTATTTGTTCTTGCTCTGAGAAGAAAGCGGTTAGTATTTTGATAGGGATTGCGTTGTGTGTAGATTGCTTTGGGTAATGTAGACATTTTAAAAATATTTGTTCTTCTAATCCGTGAGCATGGAATGTTTTTCCATTTCTCTGTGCCATCTTCAACTTCTTTCAGAAGATAGTTTTCTGTGTTAACTAAACTACATTGAGTCTATTCTTGGAGTGCTTGCTCTGTTTGTGATAGATTTTAGAATGTAATAGAAATATTACAGAACAGTAAAGGTTGTGAACCAGTCCCAGAGGGCTGTAAGGTCCAGCTTTTACTAGGAAGAGGCCTCAGACTTTAGTGATTTGTTTTTTTTCTTGGAATTGAATGGTCTGAATTTGAAAAGCCATATGAAAGTAAACCAAAATTTCCAATCCTAATTCTTCTCTTGAAGGTCCTCCTTAAGGACTCAGCACCCATGGAGCCACTATACCAGAAAGTGATAAATTATCATCTATTGATTGGGACAACTGACTGGGCTAGGGATCAGGAATTTCTGGCAATATTCCCGTGTGACTTCTGTTATAGTTCTGGAGGAGGCATTCTTATCACAGAGTCTTTTTTGAAGGCATCCACCTCAGATCCCCTCACTTCTGCTAAGTTTGTAGGACTACATGGTATGTGCAAGAAGGAGAGAGAATAGAGCTAGTTTGGTGGAATGGCTGAAGGATAGTGGTCCTCTAGTGATGAGAACAGGACAGTAACAACAGTAGCTAGAAGGAGAGTATAAAGGAAAAGCAGGGGAAAGGTGGTAGATAGAAGCCATGTTGAGTTTTTTGGGGCATTAATTTAGAACTGCTGACTGCTTTAAAAAATGCTACTGATGATTTTAAAGCACAGGGAAACAATGTTCATTACTCAAGCCTTTTTGCAACCATGTTTTGTGTTGTGCTAAGATAAACCTATGTTCCGGAATTGGTGATTATTCCAGTGTGGCCAGTGCCTTTCCTGACCCTATCCCCATTGTCTAATCATCTCATGACCTTCTAGGGAAATGTATTTCCCTTCATCCTTCTGACAGCTAGGTGAGTTCAAACCAGAGCTCCTGATCATTTTATTACTAAAAATGCTGCCAAAATCCCCAGGTACTGGTACACCTTTCTACCAGATACCTCCATAGATAGAAGAAACTCTACATTGAATAACTTTGAGGGATAGACATTGTGCTTCTATATCTTCTTTCCCCCAGGAGAGAATTTACATTTTGCATTGCCCTCTTTCCCTCATTAGAGTGTAGTACTTGCTCACATGGCCCCAAACAAGTGACAAAGGAGCTCTTTACAAAGAAAATAATATTTTCCACAACAGCCTAAGGGCAAGTACAAGGACTCAGTCCATGGCACTTACTGTGGTGAATAACTTCCAGGTGAAGGACCTAGCTCCTGCCTCTATAGTTGATCTAGTATTGTCAGCTGGAGGGGAGATTGCTGATTATAGTCACAATGAGAGAACTGATCAAACTTCTCCATTCTTTTCCCTCATTCCAGTGTCTTCCACCATTTCTGTGGAAGGCCACAAAGGTGATTTGTTCACCACTAGAGTACACAGGACAGTCCTCCTGTGTTCCCGATGCTCTGACAGCAATAAGAGAACTGTATAGAAAGAAAAGGCAGTGCTCTGAATATGCACACTTTGCTTTCCCCAGACGCAAATGTTGGTATTCTGCCTAGAATAAACCATTCATTTAGGTTTGTAGAAAATATGGAAAAGGGTAATGGAGCCTGAAGCTATTCTTCCTTGATCTTAAAGCTATGTTAAGAATGTTCAAGGGAACGTTTTAATACCATTATTCCTGACACAAAAGGTAAAAATGGCAAGGAAAAATGAAGTTTCAATTCAGATAATGGTAGGTAGCACTGATGGTTTCCTTGACAGAGAAGTAGAAAATGGTGTTCATAGTGGTGAATGACATCAGTGTGCAGGATTCTCTTAGCTAAGTTCTCAAAGCAAAGGGCCTACAACCAGAGTGCTATGTAATTTCCAACTTTTCTACAAACTCAAGTGAAAAAAAAACTTTTAGACTGCAATATTTATTGAAAGATGTCTCCTGGGTGAGAAGCTTCAAGTAGGTTTTTTTTTTTTTTTCAATCATGTCTCTTTGGGAACACGCAACTTAGCTCAGAAAATACTCCTATAGCTTTCCTCCTGCACACTTGTCAGATGCTTCTTGCTATTTGGGTTTCTCTGTCCAGCTTGTGGTTATAAACTTTGTGAGAACTCTTCCTTTGAGCACACCATCTGCTTCACATGGACCCTAAACCAGTAAGCAAAAGAGATCTTTAAGAAGAGTAGAAGGTATTTTCTGGTTTCTACACTGTGTTTCTAGACTAGTATACATATATTGTATGTATAGGCTGGAGATAGCTCATTTCCAATTTCTGTCCCTTGTTAATAGGGGCTTATTGGCACTACTTCCTTTGACAATATGTCAATGTGTCTTTTTCAAGTACCTTGTGGATATTCCAGAACCTGCCTTCATGTTCAACACCTTCAAAATCCTTCCTAGGAGATACCTTCTCCCAGGGCAAAGGTTAACCTCCACTCCCAATGTTTTTTGGTTAACACCTCCTTGACTGTGAATATTGGGATTAAGGAGGTTGCAATATGAAGTCACGGTAAATTAGTCAGCATTATCTTCAACCCTGCCCATTAGCTCTAAGTAGGAACCTAGTAAGTTGATTCCCATTTCTAAAAGCACAGAGAACAAGAAAAGAATTAAACATCAAGAGAAAAATTAATTTGACTCTAAGGACAGAGATTCAAACTATGAGATGCAGAATTAATCATCTGCTCCACACAGATTCAGTTAGATTGTACAGCACCTCGCTTAAGTGTAAATGGCACAGATATACTAAGGCAAAGATCCTAAGGCTAAGACCCAAAGCCAGAGGCATTCCAGATGTCCTGGGTAAAATCCAGCCATGAACATTCTTCAGACAGACAGACTGGTTTGTTACAGACATGTGAGTGCAGAAGCATCAACAAATATCTGTATATAAAAGATCTTAAGTTTTAATACATGCCAGGTCATCAACATCACTTGTCAGATGGGTCAGGAAGTGGACTATTCAAATGCAAGGGTTATCATTTACAGTGGCATAGAATTCAACAATATATTTCTCTATGAAGGTCTCTTGATGAAAACTGGCAGTTTTGAATTTGCAACAGGAAGACAATGGGATCCTGCTGGAGTTTTCCTCAGCAGGTAGAATGGCCTGTTTGCTTTGTTTTCTTAGCGGCCCCAAAGAGGATCCTAATTGGGAGGCCATCCACTAATTTGTTCCAGTTCCTTATCTATTTCTCTGACATTGTGTTATATAAACTTAATCCCACAGAAGCTGCTTCTCACACATCAGCCAAGAACAGATAACCTTCATGTGGGACAAAAGCATGACCCTTCCAAATATTAGTGAGTTGTACTAAAACAGTCTCAAAGCAATTCAGAAATTTGTAGCAGGCTATGTTTGAGAAAGTTGAGAAAGAATAATCTCATTGTCAGATGGTCTTCTTTAAAGCTGTCTAATACCCTTTACCAATTAGCCAATTGCAGGGCTTCTGTGGCATTACTGCACTGAGAAGCCCTTACTGAAGGTGTGTGTAATGCTGATACTTTTAGACTCTCCTAGTCATAACATGCACATGTACTTACTTGCATGCTGCTTGGGACAGAAAGAAGGGTACCACAGCTCTGGGATAAAGAAGCCATTTGCAATGCTATTTTGCTTTGTATCTCTCCCGGTCCATGATGCTGATGGCCCAAATATTAAATGGTACCTATCTGTTAACTAAAGAAAAAAAAAAGGAGCTTGAAGGGAAAATTAGAAGATTTTCTAAATAAAAGTGGAAGCTCATCCAGCATCTGACTGTAGCAATACATTTTGGAAACAAGCCCTTTCAGGAATGCATATTACAGGAAGGCCTTTATCAAGGAAGTAAGATCTGGGCACCAAAGAGGAAGTTCTTCACATAATCCAGTCTGTCCAGATTTTAGCTGCCTGAAGGAATCCACTTTTGTCCTATGAATACTTGTTTCATACAGCACAGAGGGTTAAAGTGCATTGGAGTGGTGTTCCAGGTAAACTAATTGTTCTGTCTCTCTTTCCCTCTGCTCAGGAACTGAGAAGGGTGGGGAATATTGTGAATACTTCATAAAAGTGAAATCATGCAATATATGACTTTATGCATTTTCATTTAGTGTAATGTTTTCCAGGTTCATGTATGTTGGAGCACTTCATTCCCCTTGATTGCTGAACAACATTACACTGTATTAATATATACCATGCTGTTCATTCATTCACTGGTTGTTGGACATTAGGATAGTTTCTACTTTTCGGCTATTGTGAATAATGCTTCTGTGTACATTGTGTACAAATATTTGTTAGAAATACATGTTTCTCAATCTTTTGGGTATATACCCAGGAATGGAATTGCTGGGTCCCAGGGTATTTTTATGTTTAACTTTCTGAGGAAGTGCCAAACTTTTCCAGTAGCTTTACCATTTTACATTCTTACTATCTGTGTACAAGGTTTTCAGTTTCTTCATGTACTTGCCAACACTTGTCTTTTTTCTCGGTAGCCGCCCTAGTGTGCATGAAGTGCTATTTCATTGCAGTTTTGATTGGTAGTTCCCAAATGACCAATAGTGTGGAGTATTTTTTTATGTGCTTATTAGTCATTTGTATATCTTCTTTAGAGAAATGTTAATTCAAGTTCTTTGTCCACTTTTTAATTGGGTTGTCTTATATTGAGGAGTTTAAAGAGTTTTTAAGAGTTTTATACACACATACACATATATATTCATATATACTAGACTCTAATCAGCTGTATGATTTCCAAATTTTTTTCTCCCTTTCTGTAGAAGATATTTTCACTTTCTTGATGGTGTACTTTGATGCACGGAAGTTTTAAACTTTGGTGAAGTCCAATTTATCTATTTTCTTTTGTTACTTGTGCTTTTGGTGCCATATCTAAGAACCTATTACAAAATTTAAGGCTACGGAGATTTACTTCTATTTTTCTTCTAAGAGTTTTATAGTTTTAGTTTTTATATGTAGTTCAAAGACCCATTTTTAATTAGTATTTGTATATAATGTGAGATAGGGGTCCATCTTCATTCTTTTGCATGAGTTGTCAGCACCCTTTGTTGAAGACATTTTTTCTCCATTGAATAGCCTTGATACATTTGTCAAAAAATTAATTAACCTTAGATGTATGAATTTATTTCTAGATGCTAAGTTTATTCCATTTATCTATATGCCTATTTTTTTTTTTTAAGATTTGAGAAAGAGAGAGAGAGAGCATGAGTGGGAGGGGCAGAGGGAGAGAGAATCTCAAGCAGACTCCACACTGAGTGCAGAGCCTGATGTGGGGCTTGATCTCATGACCCCGAGATCATGACCTGAGCCAAAATCAAGAGTCAGATGCTAAATGTACTGCACTACCCAGGCACCACAATCTTTATTCTTATACCAATACCACAGTTTTGATTGCTCTAGCTCAGTAGTATGGTTTGAAATCAGAAAGTATGAGTCCTCCAACCTGTTTTTAATTTTGCATGATTGTTTTGTCTATTTATGATCCTTTGCAATTCCATATGAAAGGGTATGCTTTTCCATATGTATAGTATTTGCTCACTGAGACTTTGAAATGAATTATATTAAATCTATAGATCACTTAGTGTAGTACTGCTATTGTAGCAATATTAAGTTTTAGAATCTATAAACATGGGATATTTTTCTATTTAGGTCTTTTAAAACTTATTTCAACAATGTTTTGTTTTATGTGTGTGTGTGGGTGTACAGGTCTAGCATCTCCTTGGTTAAATCTGTTCCTACATATTGTATTTTTTGATGCTATTATTTTGATGGTATTATAAATAAAACTGTTTATTTCAAATTTTAATAGTTCACTGGTAGTATATAAAAATACAACTGATTTTTGTATGTTGATCTTGTATCTGCAATTTTGCTAAATTTGTTTATTAAGTCTACTAGTTTTTTGGGAATTCTTTAGGATTATCTATATGTAGGGTCAGGTCATCTGTGACTACAGATAACTTTACTTCTTTTCTAATTATATCCATTTCTTGCCTAATTGTCCTGGACAGAACTCCCAGTACACTGATGAATAGAAATAACAAAACTGGGCAACTTCATCTTATTAATGATCTCATATGGAAAGCTTTCAGTCTTTAACAACTGAGTATGTTATTAAGTTTATGTAATTTTCATAAATTCCCTTCATAAATGTTGAGGACATTCCCTATATTCCTAGTTTGTTGAGTATTTTATCACAAAGGGGGTTTAGATTCTGTTAAGTGCTTTTTCTGCATCAGTTGAGATAATCACATACAGTTTCCCCCACTGCTTTCTTTTTATTAATGTGGTATATTACACTGATTTTCATATATTGAGACATTTGTGTATTCCCAGGACTAATGTTACTTGGTCCTGATATATAATCCTTTTAATACACAACCAGATTTGGCTTGCTAATATTTTGTTGAAAATTTTTGCATTTATGTTCATAAGAGATGGTCATAAGATATATTTTTTCTTTAGGATGTCTTTGGTATCACATTATGCTGGCCTCATAGAATAAGTATTACCTTCTCTTATAATTTATGGAAAATTTGAAAATGATTGGTGATAATTCTTTAAATGTTTGCTAGAATTCACCTGTGATAAGTAGAAACTTCTTTGTGAACACTTCTTTGGTAGCATCTCTTAAATTTTCATACAATGTGGTATTTCTTTTTTGTCTCAGAGAATTTTCTAGTTCTGTGTGTGATATCTTCACTAATCTATCAATTATTCAGAAGAGTGTTGCTTAATTTCCACATATTTGCAAAATTTCTAGTATTCTTCCTGCTATAGATTTCTAGTTTTATTTCACTAAAGGCAAAGAAGATACTTTGTATTATTTAAGTATTTTAAAGTTAGAATGATGTCAGCAAGATGGTGAAATAGGAGGTTCTAGTTCTTGTCCCTCACAAAAATATTGATTTAACAGTCATTTGTAGTTGAAAATACCTTCATGAGAGCTCTAGAATCCAAATGAGAGATTATAGGAACTGAGTGAAGCACAGAAATGAGATAAGGTTCATTGAAACATTTAAGAAGAACACTCATTTTCTTTAGGGCACCAGTCAGTTAAGTGTCTGATTCTTGATTTTGGCTCAAGTCATGATCTCAGGGTTGTGAGACTGAGCCCTGCATTGGACTCCACACTGGGTTTGCAGCCTGCTTAATATTCTCTCTCCCTCTCCTGTTGCCCCCCCATTCTAAAAATGTTTTTAAAAAGAACACTGCCTTTTCTAACACCACCTCTCCCCCAAGCCAGAACAGCACACTACTGAGAGAGCTCTCCTCAGCCCCTAAGTTCTCCCATGGTGGGAAGAGTAAAATGAATATCTGATTTCCTTAGCCTTTCAGGTGCTAATTGAGAGAAATGCCTCCATCATGCTGCATTTAGAACACTCAGGAAACTGGCTTGACTAGATTGCCTAGGGGCAGGCAATTAAGGGGGAAGGAAGAGGGCCTCAACAATTTGCACATGGATCTCAACAGTTGACCTTTGATTCTCTGGCAGCAGATCCACAGGCCTATTGACCTAGGCACTGGTCTCACCTGCCCAGATCCTGTCACAAGGACTGTCCATTTATAGACACTAGCACTTGGTGTGCCCACACACAGACCCTGGCAATGGGTCCCTTGTGGACCTTGCAAGCCAGCCCACATATGGACTTCACCACTTTTAACCCTAGTTTAAAAGATTTTTTTAACTATAAGGTAACTATAAGCACAAAATTCTAGGTAGAGAATTTCTATCTAGGCTAACTAGGAAGAGCTTTCCTTGCAAAGTCAGTCTTTAGAGATTGGAAGATGTGAATTCTCATTCAAACATGCAGATAACAGTGTAAGGTTATGGGATCAGGAAGACATAGGAAAATGTGATTTTATCAAGGAACAACAGCAACAAAAGGCTCTAGTAAGTGATACTAAAGAAATATGAATCTATGAATTGCCTAATAAAGTTGTAAAAATAAGCATTCTTAAAAGTTCAGTGAGTTACAAGAAAATATAGACAACTAAATTAAATCAAGAAGAGCCGATGAACAAAACGATGAGATAGAAACCATAAAAAGAACCAAACAGAAATTCTAGAACTAAAGAATACAATTACTGAACTAAAAACAAGCCAACAAACAAAAGAATTCTTCAACAACTCAATCAAGCAGAAAAAAGAATCAGCATACATAAAGATAGGTCATTTGAAATTATCCAGTCAGAAAAACAAAAAGATAAAGAATGAAAAAGAGTGAAGAAAGCCTGAATAACAATGAGATGAGAGAGAGAAGGGGGAGAAAGATTTTTAAAAATAAATTAACTAGAAGATTCCCAAATCTGGGGAGGGAAATTGACATACAGATTCATAGAGCCTTAACAAAATCAAAATAGGTAGAAACCGAAGAGGTCTTTATCAAGACTCACTTTAATTGTCAAAAGTCAAAGACAGAATTTTTAAGTGTCAAGAAAAACATGGCTCATCACATATAAGCCCTCCAGATTACACTATTAGCATATTTCTCAGCAGAAAACTTGTAGGCCAAGAAAGACTAGAACTATATATTTAAAGTGCTTAAAGGAAAAAAACAAAACAACACTGCCAACCAAGAATACTATATCTATAAAAGCTTTTTATATCCTTTTAGAAATGAAAGACTAAGACTAAGGGAGTTCCTAATCACTAGACTGCCTTACAAAAGTACTAGAGGAAGTTTTTCAAGTTGAATCAGAAGGATGCTAAGCAACACAAAAGCATATGAAAGTATAAATGTCACCAGTAAAGATAAAAATATAGCAAAAACAGAATGAAATAATGCTGTAAGACTGGTTCATAAATCACTTTTAACCCTAACTATAACCACAAAATGTGTTACTAGGTACATAATATAAAAAGAAGGAAATTCTGACATTAATAACAAAGAATATGGCAGGGGGATAAAAGTGTAAAGTTTTGTAATGGATGTTGTGGTTATTAAAATAGATTTTTTATGCAAATCTCATGATAACCACAATGAAAAATCATAGTAGGTACATAAAGATAAATACAGAGAATTAAAGAATTAAATTAAACTATAAAAATAACCATCAAATCATACAGAAATATAGTAAGAGAGAGAAAGGAACAAATGAACTGCAAAACAGACAAAAAAATTAAAATATGGCAACTGTAAATCCATACTTATTAATAATTACTTTACATGTAAATGGATTAAACACAACAAATGATGTAGAGTAGATAAATGAATTTAAAAGAACCAACTATACAGTGTCTACAAAGACATACTTTATATTTTAGGACAATCTGAAAGGGGTGGAAAAAGATACTTTACACAGATGGTGACTGAAAGAACAGGAGTAGCTATATTTATATCAGACAAGATATAAACAGTTTTTGATAAATAAAAAACTGTCACAGGAGACAAAGAATGTCATTACATAATGATGAAAGTATCAATTCACCAGGGAGATATAAAAATTACAAATACACAATCCATCTATCCTCAGAAACCTACCATATAAAGCAAACACTGACATATCTGAAGGGAGAAATAAAATGACAGCAGAAGAATTCAATACCCTTTTTTGAATAACCCAGACAGAAAAGCAAAAAAGAAAACAGCAGTCTTGAACAACACTACAGACCAATTGTACTTAATAGGCATGTATAGAACATTCCACCTAACAGGAGCAGAATACATATTTTTCTCAAGGGCACATGGAATATTCTCTAGGACATATCACATGCTAGATCACAGGACAAATCTTAATAAATTTAACAAGATTGAAATCATTACAAGTGTTTTATCTAACACACATGGAATAGAATGATAAATCAGTAATAGAAGGATACAGAAAAATAACAAATACATGAGAATTAAACACACTCTTGTAGAATCATCAGGTCCAAGAAGAAATCATAACAAAAAATGAAAAAATATTTTGAGACCAATGAAAATGAAAACACAACATACCAAAAACATATTGGATGCCGTAAAAGCATATGTAAAAGGGAAATTTATAGAAATAAATGCCAACATTAAAATGAAAGATCTCAAACAACCTAAATTTACACCTCAATAAATTAGTATAAGAATCAACTAAGTCTAATGTTGGAAGAAACCACTAAAGTACAGCAGAAATAAATCAAACAATAGAAAAATAGATGAAATTAGTTTGTTTTTTTCTAAACAAAGTTGATAAACCCTAAGCTAGACTAAGAAAAAAGAGAAAATAGTCAAATAAATAAAATCAGGAATGGAAAAGGAGACATTACCACTGATGCCATGGAAATTAAAAAAAAAAATCATGAGAGACTATTATATACTAATAAATTGGCAATCCTAGAAAAATATAACCTACCAAGAATGAGCAAATATGATAGAATGTCTGAAGACACCAATAAGAAGGAGATTGAATCAATAATTAAAAAACTTCCAAAAGGAAAGCCCATGACCAGATGGTTTTATTGACAAATTCTACCAAATATGTAAAAAAGAATTAAAACTATTATTCCTTAAACTCTTCCAAAAGTAGAAGAGGAAACCCTTCCAAGCTCATTTTATGTAGCCAGTAGCACTATGCTACCCAAACAAAAGACACCACAAGAAAACTATAGGCCAATATCCTTCATAAACTTGGATCCAAAAATCCTCAACCAAATATCAGCAAGCCAAATTCAACAGCATATTAAAAGAATTATACACCACAATCAAGTGGGCTTTATCCTTGGGATGCATGAATACTTCAACATAGACAAATTGATGTGATAAACCACATTAACTAAATGAAGGGTAAAAATCATATGATCATCTCAATAGATACAGGAAATCATTTTACAAAACTCAACATCCTTTCTCATAAAAATTCTCAACAAGTTAGGTATAGAAAGAACTAACCTCAACACAATAAAGTCCATGTATGACAAGCCCATAGCTACAATTATACTCTGTGGTAAAAAACTGAAAACCTTTTTTTTTAAATTTAAATTCCAGTTAATATACTTGTGGAGCATAAGGAATACCATGGAGGACAGTGGGAGAAGAAGAGTAGAAGTGAATTGGAGGAAATCAGAGGGGGAGACAAACCATGAGAGACTGTGGACTCTGAGAAACAAACCAAGGGTTTTGGAGGGGAGGGATTGGGGAGTTGGGAGAGCCTGGTGGTGGGTATTAAGGAAGGCATGTATTGCATGGAGTACTGGGTGTGGTGCATAAAAAAATGAATCCTGGAACAATGAAAAAAATAAAATAATTCCAGTGAATAGTGTAATATTAGTTTCAGGTGTGCAATTTAGTGATTCAACACTTACATACAACACCTAGTGCTCATCACAACAGGTGCACTCCTTAGTGCCCATCACCTATTTAACCCATTCCCCAAATTTTTCTTTAAGATATGAAACAAAGCAAGGATGCCCACTTTCACCACTTCTATTTAACATAGTACTAGGAGTCCTAGTTTGAGAAAATTGGCAAGAAAAAGGTTTTTTTTTAATGTTTAAAATTTTTAAAAAAGATTTATTTACTCATTTGAGAAATAAAGAGAGCATGCATGAGTAGGGGGAAGGGCAGAGGGAGAGAACCCTAGTAGGGAGTTCTAAATGGGGGGAGCTCTACACAGGGCTTTATCCCACAACCCTGAGATCTTGACCTTAACTGAAATCAAGAGTCAGACACTTAAGTGACTGAGCCACTCAGGCACCCCAAGAAAAAGAAATTTAAAAGCATATAAATTGTAGAGGAAGAAATTATCTCTTTGCAGGTAACAATCTTCTATGTAGAAAACCTCAAGGCTCCACAAGTAATCCTGCTAGAATAAATGAATTCAGTAAAGTTGCAGAATACAAAACCAACATATGATAGTAGCTGCATTTCTATATATTAACAATAAACTATTTGAAAATGGAATCCCATTCATGATAGCATCAATTAATCAAACACACACTTAGGAATAAACCACCTATGATGTGAAAAATTTGTATGAACTATAAAATACCAATAAAAGAAATGAAAGCAGACATAAGTGGAAATAAATTCTATGTTCATGTATTAGAACAATGTTAAGATGTCCAAATTATGCAAAGCAATCTACAGATTCAGTGCAATCCGCATCAAAATTCCAATTACATTTTTTATAGAGATAGCAAAAACAATCCTAAAGTTCATATGGAACCAAAAAAGACCTTGAATGGTTTAAGTAATTTTGATCAAGAATAACAAAGCTTCAGGCATCACGTTTCTAGCTTTTAAATTTTATTGTAAAGCTTCTATAATCAAACCAATATGGTACTAGCATAAAAACTGACATATATACCAATGGAACATAATAGGGATCCCAGAAATAAATCCACACACATACTGTCAATTGATTTTGACAAGAGTGCTATGATACTGTGCTTTATAAGAAATATATATTTGGTCTTCATCCCAGTTTCTGGCACAGAATTCCCCAAACCCTTGGAATTTCTTAAGTGCTGAGAGTGATAAAAGTGCCTTTATTGTGTTAATGAGGTGAATTTTGAAAAGCACCTAAGAATGGAAGCTGGTGGCACCAAACATGTGATTAGAGGGTTGGAACTTTCAGCCTTTCCCCACCAGCCCCAACCTCCAGGGAATAGAAAGGCTGGAAATGGAGTTCAAAAATGAATGGTCAGTGATTTAATGAATTTTCACGAATGAAGCCTTTATAAAAATCCATAAGGATGGGGTTCAGAGAGCTTCCAGGTTAGTGAAAACACAGTTGTTGGGAGAATGGGGTACCTGGAGAGGTCATGGAATCTCTATCCCCTTTCCTCTTACCTTGTCCTAGACATCTCTTCCATCTGGCTGTTCTTGACTTACATCCTTTTATAATAAACTGGTGATGTAGTAAGTAAAGAAAAATGAACTAGTGATATAGTAAGTAAGTGGTTCTGTGAGCCACTCTAGCAAACCAATCAAACCTGAGGAGGAGATAGTAGGAATTTCTGATTTATAGCCAGTTATTCAGAAGTACAGGTAACAACCTATACTTGCAACTAGTGTCTCAAGTCGGGAAGGGGGACAGTCTTTTAGGACTGAACCCTCAACCTTTGAGATCCAATACTGTCTCTGGGTAGATAGTGTCAAAATTGAGTTGAATTACTGGACACCCTACTGTCTAAGAATTGGTTGGTGTTCTGGAAGAAGTGCCCCCCTATCCCCCGCCCCAATACACACACATCGGAATTAGGTCCAGAAACCCAAAAGAGGTGCCAATAATACAAATTGAGGAAAGGATAATCTCTTCAATAAATGGTGCTGAGAAAACCAGATATCCAGCGCAAAAGAATGAAAGTGGACCCTTACCTTACACCATACACAAAAATCAACTCAAACTGGATTAAAAACTTTAAAGTAAGACCTCAACCATAGAACTCTTAGAAGCAAACTGGGAAACACCTTCTTGGCATTGATCTTTGCCATGATTTTTTTGGCTAGGACATCAAAAGCCCAGGCAACAAAAGCAAAAATAAACAAGTGGCATTACATTAAACTAAAAATCTTATAAACAGCAAAGGAAACAATTGAAAATTGAAAAGGCTACCTATAGAATAGGAGAAAAATATTCACAGACCATATATTTGATAAAGGTTAATTCAAAAAATATATAAGGAAATCCTAGAACTCATTAGGAAAAAAAAAATCTGATTTTAGAATGGGCATGAGAACTCAATAGATAGTTCTCCATAGAAGACACACAAATGTTCAATGGGTATATGAAATGGCACTATTCATGATTAGTCATCAGGGAAATACAAATCAACACAATGAAGTACCATTTCCCTTCTGTTAGGATGGCTACTAAAACAACAGAAGGTTAAGTGTTGGTGAGAGTGAGAAGAAAAGGGAACCTTGGTACATTCATTGTGGGAAACTACTATGCAAAACAGGATGGATGTTCCTTAAAAAGTTAAAACTAGAACTATCATATGATCTAGTAACTCCTCTCCTGGGTATATAGCCAAAGGAACTGAAGTCAGGATTTTGAAGACATAGTTGCACCCCCATGATTATTATAGCATTATTTACAATAGTCAAGACAGAAAAAAACTAAATGTTCATTGACAAATGAATGGATAAAAGTGTATTATATACATATAATGCAATATTATTCAGCCTTTAACAAGATGGAATTCTTACATACTAACAATGAAAATATAGAAAGGGAAATTGGAGAATCGATTCCATTTACTATAGCACCAAGAACCACAAGATACCTGGGAATAAACATAACCAAAGAGGTAAAGGATCTATACTCGAGGAACTACAGAACACTCATGAAAGAAATTGAAGAAGACACAAAAAGATGAAGACCATTACATGCTCATGGATCAGAAGAATAAACATTGTTAAAATATCTATACTTCCTAGAGCAATCTATACTTTCAATGCCATCCAGATCATTTTTCAAAGAGCTGGAACAACTCCTAAAATTTGTATGAAACCAGAAGAGACCCTATGCTAAGGAAATGCTGAAAAAGAAAAACAAAACTGGGGGCATCACATTGCCTGATTTCAAGATTTACTACAAAGCTGTGATCACCAAGACAGCATGGTACTGGCACAAAAACAGACACATAGAACAAAAGAGAGCCCAGATATGGACCCTCAACTCTATGGTCAAATAATCTTTGGCAAAGCAGGAAAAGATATACAGTGGAAAAGACAGTCTCTTCAATAAATGGTGCTGGGAAAATTGGACAGCTATGTGTAGAAGAATGAAACTCGACCATTCTCTTACACCATACATGAAGATAAACTCAAAATGGATAAAAGACCTCAACGTGAGACAGGAATCCATCAAAATCCTAGAGGAGAACATAGGCAGTAACCTCTTCAACATCAGCCACAGCAACTTCTTTCAAGTCCTGTCTCCAAAGACAGGAAACAAAAGCAAAACTGCACTACTGGGTATTTACCCCAAAGATACTGATGGCCCTTCTTTTCACTAAATCAGTATCTTTGGGGTAAACACCCAGTAGTGCAATTTCAGGTTCTTAGGGAAGCTCTATTTTTAAATTCTTTTTTTTAAAGATTTTATTTATTTATTTGACAGAGATCACAAGTAGGCAAAGAGGCAGGCAGAGAGAGCCTTTCAGGTTTTTTAGTCAGAAGAATGCTGGTTTCCTTAAGTAGGGGAAGGACAATTTTCCTAGCAAACAAGTTTTAGGGGGATTTAGGAAAGCCATAGCACTCAGCCTATGTTCCCATCTCAAGTCTCTAACCAATGTTCCCATCTCAAGTCTCAAGATTCCTATTCCAAACAGCTCCTTGTTATCGGCACAAGATTTGACAAAGTTATGTAACCCTATATCCAATATAATTGGATATTGTACATGATGCTCAACCATTTTTTCCTGTGGCTACATAAGACAATGAATTTAATTATCGGGTCTGGAAAAACTTTCTAAGATTTTCCACATGTACCTTCAGTAAAAATCAAGGGTCTTGCCTATTGTTAAATTCTCCAACACATTTAGAATCTTCATATTCACCACTATTCCATTGTAATCAATGGCTGTGGTAATTCCTAACTCATTTTCCAGGCATTCCATCACATACACTTATGAGTAATGCTTTCAGGAATTGTGATGCCACTGAATGCAGCAGATCACCACAGTCCCATTGTCTTCCTGGAAGGTTATCCACGCCTCATTAAACTGAGTAACACAATCCCCAAATCCCAACTGAAAGTTTTTTGTTTGTTTTTTCCTGAGGCCATTTCTGGTATTGAACTCTAGGTTAGTCGAAATTTAGGCTGGAAATAAAAGGCAGACTCTGAAGAGATTCTGATGAAAACTCATAGAAAGGGCAATAACACAACATAAAACTGAATCAACAAAGAATGTTGAGATACCTACAGGTGATCGAGTTCAGAAAAAAAACAAATTATCCCCAAGACTGTAGAGACCAGAGTAATGCTATCAAATCTTGCTGGGAGCTGGAGGCATAAAGGAGAGACTTCTTAATATACTCAGACTGTGTTGAAACCTGATCCTAATTAATAGGCTGGAGATGATGAATTGAGAGTAAATCAGTTTTTGAGGACAAGTTTTATCTTGCAAAAGATCCATCTATTAAAGTAGGTGCACAGAAAAGACATTTACAGCTTATTCTAATATGAAGAAGTTTCAGAAGAAATGGGACTTCAAGGCTCTCAGGTTTGTTTACATAACTGCCACATGCCACTTCTCATGTTTCTGTTGTGTCCACATTTGGGGGCTGCCTTTAACATAAAAGAACTTGTGCATTCTTGTACATTCAGTTCCTTTTGTAGCTCCACGGTGCTTACTAGTAAATTCTGAAACTGCTTTTGGCCTGGTTGCCCAATGGAGAAGATAAAGAACTATGTAGTCCATGTAGCTCAACACACTTGAGTTCATACTTGGATGACAAGAGCACATTTTTTTTTAATAAAACGTTTAACAATAAACTGCAAACTTCATAATCTTTATTACAATCGCCTCTGTTTTTCAAGTGATTGGTTGGTTGTTTCCTATGTTATCTGTATATCACCCTTATTTAAGTATTTAAGGAGAATCTAAGTATTGAAATGCCATAACTTAACAAGGATCATTATGAACCCATTTCTCTAGGCAATGAGATCCTTATTACTTTGATCGTAAAATGATCCAGTGTCTGAATCCATTTCTGAAGGTCTGCTTTCTAGTACAACTTCTGATATCAATTGTTTTAGTATGGATAGCTCTCAGAACTGTGGCCCAGAGCAAGGATTTATGTGCAATTATTTAAGAGACAAGAATGGAAGACTGAAGGAGCAGATAGTGTTGAGAAACAGCCAATGTAAGAATATGCTTTTAAGATGATCAGTTTGAGCACTAAAGGATCTTTTGAGAATCACACAGGATATCCTCATGTATAGTTTGACTTCTGAAGGCTATGACATCGATCCACTGGCTCTCATTACTATGTTGTTAATAATTTTTCCCAAGGGTTTTTTTTTAAGATTTTATTTATTTATTTGACAGACAGAGATCACAAGTAGGCAGAGAGGCAGGCAGAGGAGAGGGGGAAGCAGGCTCCCCACCGAGCAGAGAGCCCGACGCGGGGCTCGATCCTAGGACCCCGACACCATGACCCAAGCCAAAGGCAGAGGCTTAACCCACTGAGCCACCCAGGTACCCCTCCCAAGGGTGTTAACCGAGCACTTCTCTGTTATAATTATGTGGTTATCCAACATGGTTACCTGACATTACAAGGCCCAAGGAAATGCACAATGGGTGCTGATGTAATATGATCTCAGCAAGACAGGAATGTGAACTTCCATGGACTGTCCACCACAGATGAAATCAAATGAGACAGACAAGGAGCATCAGGCTTATCAGCAAATATAGATAACTGAGAAGACTGAGCCATTATGAATGTTGAAGTGATGAAGGAATTTCTTAAGTCTATTAAGAGTCTAGAAATATCAAGCAAATAGCCATAAGGAGGATTTTTTCCCCCAAGGCCTCTTAAAAGCAATGTTGTCTTTAAATCTATGGATGAATCTTTTAATTCTGATTCGGTTTAAGCTGGAGGAAAAGGGATATCATGCATGACACAGAGGCTCCAACCTATCAAGATGAGTAAGTGAAAGGTGTTTAAACAGGTTTTAATTTGTTAAATGTAAACATTTAATTAAAATGCTATTTATTTTGTTCATAGGGTGGTTGCAGGATTGAGAAAAATCAATCCATAGCAGTCCACTGAGTGAGAACTAGAAATGATAATCAAGTTTGTTTTTTTCTAATGACCTTTGTCTTATAGCTGTCAGTTATCTCTGACTACATTATCTCACCTAGCAAAAGCAGCTCAAATCCATGTGAAAGCCCATTCATGATTTATGGTAAAGATCAAAATCCTCCAGGATTTTAAATCCTCCAGGATTTAGCCCAGGTCTGGGCTAGGGCCTGGAGTAGGTTGCCTGATGCATAAGCTTACCTTTGACTCATCAATGGGAAGCATTTTGGTTTCTTACTTCTGTGGTTGAGCTCCCATAATAGCAAATAACTCCCCAAGCTTAGCTTGTGGTCCTTGCCTGGCTGGGGTACTATATGCAGGAGGTAACTAACATTCTTTGCTATATTTGATATTACAAATATTTGGAGAGGTAATCTTTGCCTTGTCATTTTTTTTAACCTTAAAGTTCTCAAAGTTTTCAATGTATTTATATAAATATAAATATTCTTATTGGAAAATCTTCAAATGAAGTATTATGGTTCTGCTACTAGCCCAGATCTTGGGTCACTTGCTTAATTTCCTCAAGTTGCCTTCACTACGTCCCATATATTTTCATTCAACCAATCTAGAAGGTGCTGATTTTTGAGAGGTTAAAATAAAGGCATAGAGTGCATACCACCTAGGAGTTAGTAAAAATCATATAGTTTGATTAATTTGATATTAAGTTAGAAAGCTTTACCTGACCTGGTGTGAGGAGTTGCTTTTATCAAGCTGGAGGGGAACTACCGTGCTGCCTGATTCACATAGGCTGTAGGAAGCTCTTGGCTTTCACCCCCTGGCAGATAGACAGGTTGGCCCTGACTTCTGTCATCTACAAAGAAGTCCTCTATGAACCTCTTGATGAGATAAGGACTTTCTTCTCATGAGATTTCAGGGCAGGCAGGAAGTTTGTTCCACATCTATTTTATATGAGTCCACTCAGGCCAGCAGAATGTGATAAGTAAGGCCAACTAAAGAACTGAAGTAGCCTATCTTGGAGTCTGAAAAAGGACCTGCATCTTCCCCCCCAGTGGATCCCCTTGTGCCTTAGTTTTTAAACGGTCTCTTGTCTCAGTCACGATTTGATCAGAGAAGCAAGATTGCTATGAGTGATACAGAAGAAGCTATTTATTGTAAGGATTAGAATTTGTACAATTGTAGTAGATCTTGGAGAATTCTACACTAATATGTTGTCTCTGAAGCTGGGGTTGAGCCAGAAGATACTCTATATCAGTTGGTCTGGAAGTTGGAACTAAAAAGTAAATGTAAAGTAGGAGATGGTAAAGAGAAACTAACCTCATTATTTGTTACCACTTTTAACCACAGTTTTGACCTGTAAGGTTTTTTTTGTTGTTTTGTTTTTTGTGTGTTTTCCAGAGTTACCCATGAGTCTGGCCCAGGAGTTAGAATCTCATGGACCTGGAAAAGCCTCAGGCTCTCATGCGGCCCCAAAAGATAAGCCAGCATATCAATAATGATAAGCACAAACTCCCACAAAGCCTTCACTGCATTAAAATAGTTGCTGGTTTAATTCATTCTCCTATAGCTCATGCAAAATTATTTTATGATTGGCTATAAGTCAGAATTATAATGTATAGGCCTTATGCTCTGAAGGCCAATCTAGTATTTGTAGTTGTAGTGTTGTGACCCTATTTCTTTTTGCACTGCGAGAGGTTACTTGTTGTCTTTCAAAGTTTTTTTTTTTTTTTTTCTTTTTCGTAGTCAATGGTTCCTATGCTGCAGAGGAAGATTTGAATGGAGAGAATGAAGTCTGTAGATAAAGTGAAGGTGGGTTGAGGGAGTATAAAACAAGAGTGAAGGAGGGGAACATGATTAGCTCAATGTTGCCATTCTACTGAGCATGCCATCATGGAAATTATCCCTTCTGTTTGGGAGAGAGATGACATAGAAAGACGAATCAGTTATAGGAAGTTCTCAATGAACAAATGTGATTGGGTTAAATCTACTTTGATATCAGTTCAAATCATGCAGTCATTTGGAGGAGAAAGGGAGGTTTTTAAACCCCAGCATATCCTCACTTGATTTAGGTAAGTAGAATGATAACTGTGGTAACTTTGTTCCAAAGCCTGGAAAAAAGACCAATGGAGGAAAGTAAATCATGGGTGTTTATGTATAATGGCAAATTATATTTTTAATACTTGTCAACAAAATATTTTCAAGTTCTCTATTTAGAAGTAATGTTACTTTAATTATTAAGCAATGCTCTGTCAGGCATAACAAGGAATTATTTATGTACATTATTAGCTTAATTCCTCATCCTTGCAAAAATAGTTATCTTCTGCTTTGAGAAGAAGCCAAGCTCTGGACATCAGCAAGATGGCAAAATAGAAGCTTCCAACTCTCATATCCACACAGAAACACCAATTTTAACAACCTCCCATGGATGAGACCACCCTTTTGGGAACCAAGACATTCAGCTGAGAGGTTTCAGCACCCTGGTGGAGCAAAAACAGAGAATAAATGCATTGAAAAGGGTGAGAAGAAAGTCACTGGATCCATGTCATCTCACCTTAATGGTGGCATAGCTCAGTGCCATGAGAGACTTGCCTATGACTTCTCCTGTGAAATAAGCACTGGGCTTTTCCAGCCTTGTGGGATGCTATCCAAGAAGCCCACTTCTGTCTTGCCCCAAGAACACTAAGGGGATTGACACAGCTCAGTAATCTGAGAACACCTAGAGTAAGGAAAAGGGGTGGGGACTCACAGAAACCAGCATATGGATCTCAACAGCTTGCCAAAGATTCCCACTAACGAGCTTGTGGACTCAACAGTTTCCCCACTCATGACCCCATAGGATGCCTCACCTGTGCACACCTCTTCACCCTGACTAGTAGACACACACAGCACTCCACACACTGTCTCTCCTGTTGCTGGCACCTTGCACTCTCCCACAGATGGTGTCTGTAAGCCTCTGCAAATTGTGCTTATGAGCCTTCACAGATGGCATATGCAAGCCCCTGCAGACAGCATATGGATATCCAACAGCTAGCTTAACAATACTGGATTGGGAGAAGGCACACACTCCTTAAGACTTCAAAGTAGTCCTTTATGAGAAATAAATGGGTCTTTCAGGACCTGGCTTGGATTTGTGGGATCAAAAGAAGGCACACAATCCTAAGACTTCTTCTCCATAAGGGAATAAGAAAGTAGTGGGAATATCCATTGAAAAGATCAGAGATGCCCCCAGATTCTCTAGTGAGGCTGATTGGTGAAGGTCTTTCTTTCCCAAAGCCAGATCATTTTAAATTATGCAGTGAGAGAAACAAAAAGAAAAAAAATTAGGAAATAGTGAAGAAATCCAAGAGGACTTTGGGGGCAATAACAAATTAGTAAATACATATTACTGAAATCCCAGAAGTTGCAGAGAAGGAGAAAGGGGCAGAAAGCTTATTTGAAGAAATAATGACAGAAAATTGATAGGGAAATTAACCTCTAGATCTATGAAGCCCCCCAAAACCCCAAAGACAGAACATAAATTTCACTGGGACATGCTTTGGTCAAACTGTCAAAAGTTAACTACAGACAGAATTTTGAAAACAGCAAGAAAAATATGACTTGTCACATACAATGGGACCCCCATGAGATTATCTGTGGATTTTTCAACAGAAAACTTGCAAGCCGAGAGAGAGAAAGAGAGAGAGAACAGATTAGAAGTGTTGAAAGAAAGAAACTGCCAATCAAAAATACAATACCCAGTAAAGCTGTGCTTCAGAAATGAAGAGAGATTTAAAAATTCCCAAACAAAAGCTGAGGAAGTTCATCACCACTAGGCGTGCCCTACAAAAATGTTAAGGGGTGTTCAAACTGAAATGAAATGATGCTAATTATGAGCATAAAAACATATGAAAGTATAGAACTCATTTTTAAAGGTAAGGATATAATCAAATTTAAATACTTTGAATATTGTAATGATGGTACATATATCAAGTTTAACTCTAAATAAAATTAAAATAGTATTAAAAATAACTACAGCTATAGTAACTTAAGTATACACAATATAAAAAGATACAAATTGTGACATCATTAATAAAATGTGTATGTATGGGCAAAGGTGTAGAATTTTGTATTAGTTTTCAGTAAAATTTACTGTTATGACTATGAGATGTTCTGTGTAAGCCTCATGTAAGCATAAAGGAAAAACATATAGTACATATACAAAAAAGATAAAATGAATCAAAAGATACCACCAGAAAAAAAAATCATATCACAAAGGAAGACATAAAGAGAGGAATAAAGGAACAAGGAACTACAAAACAGTCTAAAAATGAATAAAGAAAATGGCAATTATAGAACTTACCTATAAATATTTTAAATAGAAATGGATAAAATTTGTCAATCAAAAGAGAGACTGAATGGATAAGAAAAAGAAGATATAACCATATACTGTCTGTAAGACTCATTTTCATAATGAGGTATAATTAATGTATTGTGTTATATTAGATTGGGATACACAACATGATTCAACAATCCTATACTTCGTGTCACTGTGATGAGTGTAGTCATCAAACAACATCATTACAATCTTACTGAGTGTATTCTCTGTGCTGTACTTTTTATCTCTGTGGCTTAATTTATTTTGTAACTGTAAGTTTGTACCCTTTAATCTCCTTTATCCATTTCACCTATTCCTCCACCCACCTCCCCTCTGGCAAGCACCAGAATGATTAGAATAAAAAAGACAAGAAATAATATGTGTTGGTGATAATGTGGAGAAAAAGGAACAGTCATGCACTGTTGGTAGGAATGCCAATTGCTGTAGCCATTGTGGAAAACAGTATGAAGTTTCCTCTAAAATTAAAAATAGAAATATCATATGATTCAATAATTCTACTACTGAGTATTTGCCCAAAGAAAATGAAAAGACTAATTTGAAAAGATGTATGAACCCCTATGTTTATTGCAACATTATTTATAATAGCCAAGATATGGAAGCAAGCCAAGTTCCTACCAACAGATGAATGGATAAAGAAGATGTGGTAATATATAAAATGGAATATTACTTGGCCATAAAAAATAAGATTTGGCCATTTGCAACAACATAGATGGACCTAGCAGGTATAATGCTAAGTGAAATAAGGCAGACAAAGAAAGACAAATGCCATATGATTTCACTTATATATGGAATTTAAGAAAAAAAGAAAACAAAACAAAGACAAAACAGACTCCTAAATACAAAGATTTGTCTTAGATTTAAAAACGTATATAGCTGAAAATGAGGGGATGTAAAAAGATATTCCATGTAAATGGTAACCCAAAGAAAGCAGGAGTGGCTATATTCATATCAGAAAACAAAGTCAGAAACTGTAACAAGGGACAAAGAGGCCTTTATAAAATGATAAAAGGGTCAGTTCATTAAGAGGACATAACAATTATAAATATATATGTATTGAATACTGTAACACTTAAATATATAAAGAAAATATTAACAGAACTCAGGAGAGAAATAACAATACAATAAGAGCAGGAGGATTTAATACCCTACTTTCAACAGTGGATAAGTTATCCAGACAGAAAATCAATAGGTAAACAGTTGACTTAGACCGAATGGAATTAACAGACATTTTTAGAACGTTCCATTCACAGCAGCAGAAAACATTCTTTTCAGGTGCACATGGAACATCCTCTAGGACAGATCATATGTTATACCACAAAACAAGACTTAACAAATTTAAGACTGATATTGTACCACACATCTTTTCTAACCACCGTGGTATGAAACTAGAAGTCAACCACAAGAGGAAAACTGGAAAATTCACAAATATGTGGAGATTAATCAACTTCCTACTGAAGAACCAATATGTCAAAGAAGATTTCAAAAAGGAAATCAAGAAATATCTTAAAGCAAATGAAAATTGAAGTGTAATATATGAAAACTTATGGGATACAACAAAAGCAGCTCTAAGAAGTTTATAGTGATAAATGCCTATATTAAGGGGGGAAAAGGATCTCAAATAAACAACCAAACTTTATACCTTAAGAAACTAGAAACAAACAAACAAAAAGAACAAACTAAGCCCAAAGTCAAGAGAAGGAAGAAAATAAAGATCAGGACAGAAATACATGAAATAGAGACTAAAAAGACAAAGAAAAGTTCAGTAAGACTGAGTTAGTTTTTTGAAAAGATGAACACTGATAAACCTTTAGCTACACTAAAAAACAAACAAAACCCCAGAAAGATAACTAAAATGAATAAAATCAGAAGTGAAAGAGGAGACATTACAACTGATAACACAGAACTACTAAGAATTATAAGAAACTGCTATGAACAATTACATGCCAACAAACTTGATAACCTAGGACAAATGGACAAATTCCTAGAAACATACAGCCTATCAAGACTGAATCACGAAGAAAGAAATCTGAACAGATCAATAATGACTACAGAGATTGAACAAGCATTCGAAACTTCCCCAAAAGTAAAACCTCTAAACCAGAAAGTTTTATTGGTGATTTCTACCTAATATTTATTTTTATTTTTTATTTATATATTCTTTATTATTATGTTCAGTTTCTAGGTAATATTTGAACAAGACTTTAGTGTTTTTAAAACTCTTCCAAAATATTGAAAGGAAAGGAATACTCCTAAACTCAGTTTATAAGACTGTCATTACCTCGATACCAAAACTAGGCAAGGATACTACTAGAGGAGAAAATTACAAACCAATATCCTTGAAGAACATAGATAGAAAAGTCCTCAACAAAATACCAGCAAACCAAATTCAAGTGCACACTAAAAGTATCATATACCATGACCAAATAGAATTTTTCCCTGAGATGCATGAATAGCTTAATATACAAATATCAATAAATATGATAACTACAATAACAAAATGAAGGATAAAAATCATAGGACCATCTAGGTAGATAAAGAAAAAAACATTTTACAAAATTCAACATTGTGTCAATAATAAAAAATTCTCAACATTGTAGGTATAGAAAGAACTTGATTCAATGCCATAATGCCCAAGTATGACCACTAACATCATACTCATGGTGAAAGGTTGACAGCTTTTCCTGTAAGATCAAGAACAGGACAAAGGTACACATTTCCACCACTCCTATTAAACATAGTACTGGAAGTCCTAGCTGGAGCATTTAAGATAAAGATATAAAAGGCATTCAAGTTGGAAAGGAAAAAGCAAAGTGAGCTGTTTTAAGATCGCATGATCTTCTATAGAGAACTCTAAAGACTCCAAACAACAACAACAAAAAACTGCTGAAATAAATAAATTCAGTAAAGTTACAGGATACAAAATTAACATGCAAAATATGTTGCATTTCTACACACTAACAACTATCTGGGAAAGAAATTAGGAAGACAGCCTCTTTTACAATAGCATCAAATAAAATAAATACTTAGGACTAAATTTAACCAAAGAGGTTAAAGATCTGCACACCAAACTATAAAACTTCGATGAAACTAGACCATCTTTTAATACCATACACAAAAATAAACTCAAAATGGATTAAAGGTCTAACTGTGAGACCTGAAACCATAAAAATCCTAGAAGAAAACACATGCATTAATATCTCTGACATCAGCCTCAGCAATAATTTTTTAGACATACCTCCCCAGGCAAGGGAAACAAAAGCAAAAATAAACTACTGGGACTACATCAAAATAAAAAGCTTTTTAACAGCAAGGGAAACCACCAAAAAAAAAAATGAAAAGGCAACTGACTGAATGGGAGAAAATATTCACAAATGATACATCTGATAAGGGGTTAATATACAACTCAATACAAAAAAAAAATCAAGTTAAAAAGTAGCCAGAAGACCTGAATAAACATTTTCCAAAGACACAGAGGGCAAAAAGGCACATCAGAAGATGTTCAGCATTACTAAGCATAAGTGAAATACACATTAAAACCACAATTAGATATCACCTCAGACCTGTTAGAATGTTTGAAATAAACTGAAGTAAAAACAATGTTGGCAAAGATATGGAGAAAAAGGAATCCTCCTACACTACTGGTGGGAATGTAAACTGGTACAGTGACTGTGGAAACATCATGGAAGTTCTTCAAAAAATTAAAAATAGAAATACCATAATAATCCAGTAATTCCACTATTAGGTATTTACCCAAAGAAAATGAAAACACTAATTCAAAAAGATATATGCATCCCTATATTTAGTACAGCATTATTTACAATAGCCTAGGTATGGAAGCTACCTAGGTGTCCATCAATAGATAGATAGATGAGAATGATGTGGCATATATTAAGAATGGAATAGTACACAGCCATAAAAAGATGAGGCTGTGCCATCTGAGAAGACATGGATAGACTTAGAGGGTATTAGGTTAAGTGAAAGAAGTCAGGTGAGAAAGACAAATACCATATGATTTCACTCCTAAGTAGACTCTTAAAAAAAAAAGAAAAAAAAAGAGAAAATAATCAGACCTATAAATACAAAGAACTGATGGTTGCCAGAGTGTGGGTGGGTTGGGAGTTGGGCAAAATGGGTGAATGGGAGTGGTAGACACAGGCTTCCAGTTTTTGAATGAAGAAGTCACAGGAATAGAAGGCACAGCATAAGGAATATAGTCAATGATACTGTAATAGTGATGCATGATAATAGATGGTAACTAAACTTGAGGTGAACATAGCAAATGTATAAAATGATATACGTAATATAATTATACAATATTGTATATACAATTATATTGTATATATGTATATTGTGTATATACAACTGTATTATACAATACAATAATATGATTACATAATATTCTACAAAGCTTCTGGGTGGCTCAGTTGTTTAAGCATCTGCCTTTAGCACAGGCACGATCTCAGGGTCCTGGGATTGAGTCCCAAGTCAGACTCCACACTCAGCAGGGAGTCTGCTTGTCCTCTCCCTCTCCTTCTCCCCCCCGCCCGCTTGTGCTCTCTTTCAAACAAATAAAATCTTAAAAAAAATAGGAAGTTCTACACAGCAAAATAAACAACAACAAAAAAGATGACATATGGAATAGGATAAATAGTTGTAAATCATGTATCTTATAAGGGGTTAATACTTTATTGGACTCTCACACCTGGTCAACTATTCCCCTGTCCTAAACCCACCAGGACCAGGTACCGCAACTAATGACAGCTCTTTACCTCAGAGTCCACTGAAATTATTCAAACTAGCCAATCCAGCCTGTTTACCCTGCCTTGTTTTTTTTTCCATCCCATAATAACTACAATAAGGGCTCTAACTTCAACAAAAAGCTGAAATAGAGAGGATTATATCAAATAAAAGCTTTTTCCAAGTGAAAGAAATCATCAACAAAATGAAAAGGTGACCTACTGAATCGGAGAGACATACTTGCAAATTATATGGCCCAGAAGAGATTAATATACAAAATATATAAAGAACTTACATAATATAAAAAAAATAACTGGACAGAGGACTTGAATAGACATTTTTTTTTCCAAAGAAGACATAAGGATGCCCAACAGGTATATGAAAAGATATTCAACATTACTAATCATCAGTGAAACACGAACCCAAACCACAGATATCATTTCACACCTGTCAGAATTACTATTATCAAAAAGACAAAAAATAACAAATGTTGGCAAGGATGTGGAGAAGGGAAACTGTCATACACCATGATGGGAATATAAATTGGCTGCACCAATTTATAAAAACAGATCGGATGTTCTCAAAAAATTAAAAGTAGAACTACCATATGATATAACAATTCCACTTCTTGGTATTTATCCTAAGAAAATGAAAACCACCACCTGAAGATATATATATATTTACTATGTTCATGAGAGCATTATTTACAACAGCCAAGATATAGAAGCGACCAAAATTTCCATCAATAGATGAAGAGGTAAAAAGATGTGGTATGTATCTGTGTGCATATGTATATATAATGAAGTATTACCCAGTCATAAAAAATGAAATCTTATAATTTGCAATAGCACGGATGTACCTAGAAGGTATTTTACTAAGTAAAAAAGGTCATACAGAGAAAGACAAATACCGTATGATTTCACATATATGTGGGATCTAAAAATCAAAACAAAACAAAATAGAAACAAATTCATAGATACTGGAAATAAACTATTGGTTACCCGAGTGGAAGTGGTTGTGGGGGTCAGTGGGCAAAATAGGGAAAGCAGGTGAAGAGGTACAAACTTCAAGTTATAAAATAAGCCATGGGGGTGTAATAATATACAGCATAGGAAACATTGTCAATAATATTGTAACAGCAGTGTATGGTGACAGTAACTAGGCTTAATATAAGAGTCATTTCATAATGTATAAAAATATCAAATCACTATGATGCATGCCTGAAACTAATAGGATACTGTATGTGAATTAGACTTCAATAAAAAAAAATTGTCCCAATTAAAAAGAAAAGCTCTAACTCACATTTCCCCTTGCTCTGTCTCCCAATCAATCCCGTTGTTTTCCCCTAACATGCTATGCTGGGCCTCCAGTGCTGAGCTTCCTGTTTCTAGAGCTCTGTGAGTATAGAACTTTCCTCTTTCATGACAGTCCTTTCCTTGTCTGTGAGTTACCATATCTAATTAAAACATATCCTGGGTACATTTAAAACAATTTCTATTACACTTTGTGTAATTTGATGGCCAGCTCTCAACTACAAGCTTGTACAAGCCAGGCACTAAGCCAAATGCTGCGGATCCACAGGCTTGCTTCCATTCTAAGTCCAGGCAAACGATTTACTGAGTAAATGAATAAGGCTATTTGACCTTCACAAAACCATTCCACAAAGAATGGGTGTTTTGATTCTTCACATGACAAAAATGAAGCTCAGAGAGGTTCACCGATGTGTGTGAGGTCACACAGCTGAAGGGGTACTTGCACAGCAAAGTCTGGCTGATGGTGGCACAGCTGGAAATCACATGAATGTCTTACTCTTCCTCTCAGTCTAAACCCCTGGAATATGCCCATGACTAGGCAGAAAAAAGTCAGGAGGAACTTTAATTAAGTCTGGGGAGAGGATCAGATGTAGGAGGTTTGTTTCACTTGGTGATGGGTGCTGACATCGATGTTGTTGCTGCAGCCCCAAAGCAGGATGTATGGTGTCTTCTCAGCCTTTTGTTTCTCCTGGAGCTAACTCACATGCCCAGGGGCATGTTGCTGGAGCTCATCTTCAGGGGTGACTCCTCATGCAGTTTCTCCATCTGCTTCCCTGTCTTCATCTAGCCTGAGCCCTTCCCATGGAAGTGATAGGACAGCTGCTAGAAAACATCCTTGGATGTGAGCTTCTGGTCCACTTCATTCACATACTTGATGTTAACATGCAACCTGGGTGAAGCCTCAGTGCCCTTCTTATTGGCCACACTTGTCATTGATGACCATCAGCAGTACAAGGCTGAGGGGAGAAGGTCATTGGGCACCTGCACCTTGGCTATACCCTGCACCATGGTCTCTAGTGGCCATTTCTTCTGAAACAAAAGCAGGGAGGTTGCCAGCTTTCTATTCATGGTGGACTCCTCATCTAGGATGATGATAGGAAGGAAAGGCATCCTACTGCTGCTTCAGTTCATCCAGGTGGACTATAATCCAGTTGATGTTCCTCTCCCCTTTAGACTCAGAATAGATATTGACCCAGTGTTCTTCATATGGTTCAAAGGACATAAGCTTCTCTTGCTGCCTCTGGTCAGCTCATAATTGGGGTTTCCCACTAGGTTTCAGCAGAATTTCAATGCACTGATAAACATTATGGCGCTCTTTCACCCAAGGACCTCATTCTCCTGTCAATCTACTGGCAAAACTCCAGTTTCTATGCGTTCTCCCCTACTTTGTAGCCACTATCTTGCAGCTTTTGTAGCTGCCCCAGCTTAGGACCCTTCCTCAGTGCCTTTTGCAGTGTCATCTACACTTGATGTCTTCTGGCACCTATGTGTACCCTCTACACTCTGTTTTCTTTATCAGTGATCTCCATGTTCTCTACTTGGGACTCATGACAGTATGGAATTGAGGCATTGGTTACTTTTTCTCCTCCCCTACCTTGGGGATACCTATTCATCCTTGGCCAACCAATGCACATCCTGACCTGGCAGTCTAGAACAAAAGTCCCTGTCTGGAGTATGGTTCCTAAGGAGCAACAAGTCATTATACTGAAAAACCACCTCTTGCCTCTCCTTATAGTTTTTTTCTCTCCACTTTATTTTATTAAAGGTAACTATCTCAATGGGAGTGATGTTTCCAGAGGTGAGCTGGGACTCTACTTCGCTCAGTAAATGAGCCTAAGACTATGGTTTGATTGGATCTCTTGCAGTTCCTGTTACCAATGGCTATGAGCAGATTTGCCCTGGTCTAACGGGAAAGAGTGTACACACCTCAGTGCATTTGAACAGGATACTGAGGGATTTTTCTGTGCCAAATCATACAAATTCTCTTCTATAGGAGGCAGATATTCAGACTTCCTCCTCTGCTGCTCCATCATGTACTCACTATACTTCCACCAGGTTCACATTCACCAACATACTGTCTTCCCTCTATAAAACATCTTGGTCCTTATCAGGGTATATCTCTGGAAGGAAATGATGATGTGGTTCATGGGGAGTCTGTGTAGGTGACTCCAAGGACTGTACAGGTCATGTTACTTCTGCCCAACCCTGTCCTCCACCAGAGTGCCAACACTGAATTCTCGGTTTATCTCCTCCAGTAGACTGGCCTTTCCTTTGCTGACTACATCTCCATCTGAAGCTGCTGGCTCTGCTCAGTCCAACAAGCAGAGTTGTCCAATGTCTTTTTCTTCCCCACCTTCTGGTTCGGCAGGCATGTTTCATTGGCAGGTGCCAGTTTCTCCAGCTGCCATAAGACAATGAGACTGAAGATGTAGGCTACAGCCCGCCCCTCCATAGCACCTGCCTCCTGATTGAAGGCATGGATTTCCAAAGGTATAAGCCTCAGTTTTGCCCCAAGTTTATTGGACTCCACCATGCTGGGTGATGGGGGCATCTCCTGGGTTGAGTTTGGAACTGGCAGCAGCGGTGAATTCATAAGGGCTGTCCTGTCTTTCCTGGTTCAGCACACATGCTGGATGGGCCCTGTCTGCTGCATTCCCACACAGGTGTGCAGGCATGGACCTCAGCTCCTTTCTGGCTTTTACCTAAAACTTCAGTAACAAAAATAAAAATATATTTTAAAAATTCAAACAATCTTGGGCAAAAAATAAAATCCTTGAATTCCCAGGTAAAAGAGGCAGAAGAGACAAGACCACAAGATCTACTCTGCTGAATTCTCCACAGATTGTCATGATCACTTCCCCACAGTAGGTATATAACACCAGGCCTCAAGACCCCTTTTTATCCCAAGGCTGTGGATGGGGCTGAATCTTTACCTCCTGTCTGATCTATCCACAAAGCATTCGATGTTATTACCTTTGGAAAGAGTGATTAATTGTTCAGGCCTCAGAGTTGAGGGAGGTGTTTGAAGACTGTCCCTTGAATTCATAATCAAATTGACCAAAAGAGGGGATAACCCAAACTTGGGTTCAGCGTACCTTTTTTTAATAGAAAAAGGACTACATAATTGTGTGCATTTCTTCCAATTTTAGTACATGTGATGCTGAAGCGAGCACCAATTGTGTACATTCCTTTAAAAAAAGTAATTTATGGGGCTCAAACAAAGGTTGATTATGAGCATCTACTTCTCAATCTTGTTTGGGAAAGCAGTTGTGATGACTTTGTCATATATGTGATCTTAAGGCAATAATCAACTAATAAATTTCTTTCCTAATTTCACCACTTTTCCAGTTAGAGAGCACAGGGATCTCACACATCACAAACCCTAGACATCTTGGTTATATAAGAGTAAAACTGCTGAGAAATCAATAAGTGTCTACTTTTAGCTTCTGCAGTGCTATTACCACCATGTCCAAAAACTAATCTAAAACTCCTACCAGGGCCTCAGAACTGCTCAGCAGAAAATGTAAAAGAATATCCACACTTTTAAGGGATTAATGATATGACTTTTTTCACCTAAGGTAAAGCCTGCTTATGCCTTTTTACAAAGAAATGTTCCAGGTTAAATGGAGCTGAGTATAAGGAAAATGGCCCCTTTGAATTTCAAAATGCTTCCATTAAAATTCATGACTTTATAGAATATTTGGCTCAGGAATGTGACAGAACTGGGTTCTCATCTTAGGTTATCATCTAGCACCTGGAGGGTTATGGAAGCACAACTACAAAGTATTTTGTTTTGTTTGTTTTAATATCATACTTCATCGCTAAACTGCCTAAAGGTGGCTGGGATGGTATCAAGGAAGAAGGATGGGAGAATATGACTATTTCTGGAGTGACAGGTTTCCCCCTTTATGAAGTGTCTGATTGGTCACTGGAGTCCAGAAAGTGTGAAGCTGGCCTGCCACTTGCTTAGGGGATGGTAGTAAAGACATTTTGGAGATTGTCATCATCCATCCATGCAGGCACACAGCAGCAGTTAAAGTGAACCTTGTTATTATTGCCAATTATATCAATGGATATTTGATGACACTTAATTAATAATAAAAAGGAAATCCTGAAAGTTAGGACATCATTAAGAAATTTTTAACATGCCTTAATATAAGTATAGGATGTCAGTTTTATGTGCTGAAGTGAGAGAATGAGTAATTATTTTGTTCTAGCAGACAAATAGCAAGAAATAAAAATATGAACTCTGTTGGATTGGCAGTTTGCCCACAGTTTATTTGTCAAGAAATTTGCATAAAATCTCAGAAGCTTTTGCACCGTATTTAATTAAGGTGCAAGATTTTGGCAGGCCACTTAACTCTTTCTAGGCCAAAATAATTTTTAAAAAAAATTTTAAAAAGAATTTTATTTGTTTATTTGACAGACAGAGACCACAAGTAGTCAGAGAGGCAGAGAAAGAGGGGGAAGCAGGCTCCCTGCTGAGCAGAGAGCCTGACCCAGGCTTCATCCCAGGAACCCGAGATCATGACCTAAGCTGAAGGCAGAGACTTTAACCCACTGAGCCACCAGACACCCCAAAATAAACTCAATAATACTAAATTTTGTCCTAAGAAGCAAAAGAAATCTGAAACCATAGTCCTTACATTTACCCTACATAGGCAATTCAGATGGGGATTCATATTGCTCAGAACCTTCTAAGATTAGTATTAGCGGCAAGCATATTTATCAGACAGAAATCAAAATGAGTTACTGGCAAAAAATACATTATCGATGGTATATTAGGTGAATAAGTAACACTTGTCAGGGATATCTTTGTAGTGAGACAAAAATCACTGAGGTTCAGGGTACAAATTAACAGGCAACAATATTATCTTTGTGGAGGATATATTAGTGGCAACTTCTGTTTATTATTGAGAATCTGTGACACATAAAAAGAATTGTAACTTTTTTTTTCCTTACAAGTAAGGTCATTGCGACACAACATAGACTTGAATAGGGGTGGGGTGTATATATAGGGTGTGTAGGAACCAGGAATGAGCTGTAGCCAGGTCTTAGCATGCTATCTTGCTTAATAAAGTAAAAAGTTTACATCTGCCTGCCAATCCTGTCTTATTCACAGAGGACAGTTGTTAGCCAGTAGTGCCTCCTGATCTTGATTCAGTATTAAATGAAAAAAAAAAAAGTTGGAAACTCAACTGAGTATGCCCTGAATTATGGTATACAATAAGTCATAGGATAAGAACCAAATTGTCAACCAATTTTGCACACTATGCAAGGGAAAAGCTACTCAATGTAGCTAGTTAACATTTTTAAAAAATGAGATATGATACATATTAACTCACAATACTAATTATTAGAAAAATAATTTCAAGTGTCTTCTCAGTGATAATCATCATTAGAGGGGTCAAGTTTACTATTTCAAGGTCAAAAACATGATATTCATTTCATAAGATCAAAATTTTCTCTGTGGCTGAGTTGTGGGTTAAAGTTGCTTTCTAAGATTTTAATACCTTATTTTAAAAAGTAACTGACATTTAGTATATTTAAAAACAGTATTCAAGTACTGTTAGAAAATACAGACTTTCATGCAACCCAACAATGATTCAAAACTCTATTCACCACTCTCTCTCTCTTGCTGAAATAGCAAAACTTCCAGGTTAAGAGTGATATGTCCATCAATAGTACCTAAATGGGTACTGAAAGTGTTCAGGGAGGACTCAGTGGCTCTACATTAAGATTAAGGAATGGTTATGGTAAGGACTGGTAAGGACAAAACAGCATTCATCTATTCCAGAGAATTTTCTCCAAAAAGAAAAGTGCATGTCAAGAGAACCTCCCAGTGACTAAAGGAATAAGACTTTGTGGAATTACATTATTTGCAAAGTGTAATTTCCCTGGACCAGAATTTCTTTGGCAAGATTCTGGAAGTGCAGAGCTCTTTATCTATAGCCTGTTTTTTGATCCATGTGATGAATGAGAATTCTGCTGTACCTTGGCAGGGCATGAAGGGCACAGTTCCCCAGCAAAAGTTAAGCCTCAGGGAACTAAAGCTCCGAGTTAGTCACTGCTCTCCCAGATAAAGACAGGACTGAGAAAAACCCAATGGAAAGATTGCTAATTGCATAAGGCAGTCAGAAGAGGTTCACCATCCAGGTAAGCAGGCTCTGCTTTTCTTTCCCCAGATGGAGGACCCTGCTGAGACCAACCATTGATATTCTAGCAGTGATCTGTAGTAGGAATTGCAGTGTTCTGCACAAACTGGGGAAAGCAGTCGATTCTCTACTAAATCCAATGTTCTAAAGGCGTGAGAACAGTGTCTGACTGTAGGTAGCTGGGGCAGGAACAGATGTTAGAACAGAGGAATGTGCAGTTGTGGACAACACTGGCAGACAGTGACAAGTTCACACTGACACCTCCACCCAGGAGCTGTTGCCCCTTTGTTCAGCTTAGATGACAGCCAAGAATGCAAATAACTCCCATGGTGAAAAACATTTCATTGACGAGACTCTGGCAAATCTACTTGGTGAGCAACACACGTCACACACTTAGTGTTTCAACTTGACCTCCCCCCCGCCCCCACCAATAGAAGCAAAAGGCAGGGAAATTAACTCCAGTGACATAATCTTCAACACTCAAGAAGGCAGTGACTCTAGGATTTCCTTATCCTAAGGGGGGATATCCTGAGAAGAGTGAGGACTGAGAAGGACATAGAGAATTACAGAAGGAAAACGATTGGAGAGCTAGAACCACGCTCGTGGGCTGCCCCTCCCTACCCACTTTGAGCACTGTTGTCTTGGTCATCTCTGTCCCAGCATGGAAAAAGACAGAATGCTTAGGGGTGGGGGAGGGGTAATAGAATGTCTGCTTCTAATCTAGACATTTGTTATTGGAAACAAAATTGTACTAAACATAACCTAGCAATGGCCCTGAGAAACCAAGATAAAGAACATTGTTCTAACATTGATAAACAGTGCTTTTAAAGTTTCTGATTAATCATTCCACTTATTCTCCTTCACATATCCTACTTAGCTCAAGTGTTCTGGCAGCCAGTCCCTAGCTATAGTATCAGAACCCCTGAATAGAGACAGACCATGTTTCATGCTCAAGCTTCAGGGAAAGATAAAACATGTTATTGATAAAGTCTTATGATCGGTTCAGTCAGCAAGGGCTTTTTCTCTCAAACAGAATTTACAGGAGGGCCAAAACATAAAAAATCACGTAGGAGCCCAGGCCACATAAATCAGAAACTAGGATCCTTTATTCTTAGACATTAGAAGAGTCAATGTGTCCCTTTCTTAACTTCTTTCAGTGAGTCTGTATTTCCTTGTTTTAAGTGGTTCAGCTTATTAATTCTAGTAATATAGTAGCTAGAACGACATTCAGGCCCACTGCAGATATTCTTACCCTCTGAAGAAACAATGCCTTCAAAGCTTAAAAACCATGAACCTTTTTCCCAGGACAAAGCATATATGTAGGAGCTTGTGTTAACCTACATACATCCTCTATGACTTATAAGATACTCCGAAGCTTGTCTATTTGAGATAGGGAAAAGAATCTGCTTCCTGGAGACCTTAAGCCCAAAAAGTGTGAAAAGAGGCAGATATCACCAACATGAGGAACCACTGGTTTTTGACCTGTTAGTGACAGGAGGTATAGGTCAGGGCAAAGGAAGGGTAGCCAAGGCCCGGAGGAAACAAGACTGAGGCCCCACTCAAACTGTGTTTCCATTTCTGAGTATTTGAAGATAGGCTCAGAGAATTCTCTTTAAAAAAAAAAAAAATGCTAACAATGGCTTAAAAGTGGCCATTTCTCTCAGCATAATCCCCTCAAGGAATAACACGGAGGACATTGGGAGAAGGAGAGAAGGGAGTTGGGGGAAATCGGAGGGGGAGATGAATCATGAGAGACTGTGGAGTCTGAGAAACAAACTGAGGGTTTTGGAGGGGAGGGGGGTGGGGGGTTGAGATGGCCTGGTGGTGGGTATTAAGGAGGACATGTATTGCATGGCACACTGGGTGTGGTGCATAAACAATGAATGCTGGAACACTGAAAAAATAAAGTTTAGGAAAAAAGTAGACATTTCTCACTTCAGCAACGCTCTCTACCTAACTCAACCTACCTATGAAATTCCAACTTTATAAGAAAATTCCAGAATGAATAATAAAAGTTCTCTCTTGGTAAACAGTTTCAGCAAACTTGGGGTAAAGATCTTCCTTAGGAAAAAAGCAGCCAATGAATCATTACTCCCCTGCCAAGTTTTCCATATTCATAAAGACCCGTTCCTCTTTCCTTTCCTCCTTAACAAATCCCTCTACTCTGTGGCTTGCTCCTCAGGCAGACTCTTCTCCCACACTTGTGGTCTACTTCATCACTTCGGGCAGCACCCTGTTTTACAACAGCTTTTACTCCCTTCACTGGCTTCAGGCCTGGGCAAGGCTAGACTTCAGTCTCTACTCCATCTGTGCTTTTATTTAACATCCGATGCCTGCCTCCTTCCACGGCAAAACTGCTCTCAACTTCCTCTCCTGAAATTCTTGGTTTCCTTTGCCACCTTCTAACAAAGTATCTTCTTCACAGCAGACCTTTATTACCTCCCCAGAACTCTTCGCTATCTTTCTTGATGTTCTTTCCCATAACTGCCTATCATTTCCCCAAAATTTTCTCCCCAATGATAAGCTAAATCCACACTAGTTGCATTTTCTTCCTCCTAGCATAAAGACACCCGCTCCCACTGCTTTCAGGCTCACTCGCAGCAACTAGTCTAACAGCTGGATTTTTTGCTCTATTTTTTTTTAAACAACAACAAAAAACCAAAACAAACAAACAAAAAACATTCAAGCCATCCCTGCTGCTACATCTCATCTCTCCTGGATTCTGTAAACCTACCCATGCAACAATGTTTGTAGTCATGTGACCTTCTTCCCACAGGTAAGTTACCCCCTCTGCAAAGATTCTCATTGATTGGTCTGGGGTGGATCAGAGGCACACATAATTTTTAAAGCTCCCCAGGTGATTCTGATTTGCAGCCAAGCTTAAGAACCACTTCCTCTACCTGTTTGGTTTGGATTATATTCAGATAGCCAGCACACAGTACATCACCAGTTTCTGATGTAGCTGTTCAGCGATTCATTAGATGCATATAACACCGAGTGCTCATCCCATCACGTGCCCTCAACACCTGTACCGGTTTCACACGTGGTCTGTGCGCAAGTTTTTTGCATGCAGATGAACTTAACGAACTACACAGAAAGATCAGACTGCAGCGAGTTCCCTCTGCAGTCAGGTTTTAGATTGATCCTTGCATCAAATATGAGATATCTCTGTCTCCTACCAGTTTCTTAAAAGTTATTGACTTCTCTCATCATGTGGCCAGGATGTACTTCTCAAGGTAATTGACTCTACAACTGAAGAAAATGTTCCCAATTCTCCAGGCTGATGATTACTTACTCCATTTTCCTTGTTCATCATTGTGATGGACAAAAGCCTTAGCCTTAAATTCAAATAGAAACATCCCTCTTTTAATCTAAGACTGTTGCTTTTATGTTGGCCCCCTGTGGACATGAAAAGGCCAATAAGCTTCCCCTTTATACAATTGCTCATGCTATTGAGGACATGAATCAAATCATACCTTAGCCTTCTGTTCCCTGGTTAAATAGTCCCCAGTTAATTAATAGAATTACAGAATACAAAAACTGAAAGGAATATTAGGGATCTTCCAGTTTAATATTTTAAAACTTTATTTTTAATCAGATCATATTACTAAATTCAATCTTAATCCTAATGTATGAAAAGTGAGACAAGCAGAGCTGCTTCAGGTGTAATATTCTGGGAAACTCTCCATGCAGTGGTAACAGATTAGGTGCCTAAAAGGAACTTTGTCCTTTGCAAAATGAAGTTTAAAAATCTTTTTATGGTCCAGCATTTCAACTTTACGGATAAGGTAGTCAAAGTTCAAGAGCTCTTTGTGAATTTTCAATTTTCTAGTAATAGACACACTATGCTGGAGTAATGTTATTAAAAATGCTTAACAATATAATGTAAATGTCTCCAAAGGCAAAGGAAACAAAAGCGAAAATGAACTTTTGGGACTTCATCAAGATCAAAAGCTTCTGCACAGTAAAGGAAATCAACAAAACAAAGAGGCAATCCACGGAATGGGAGAAGACATTCGCAAATGACACTACAGACAAAGGGCTGATATCCAAGATCTATAAAGAACTCCCCAAACTCAACACTCAGAAAATCATGTCAAAAAGTGGGCAGAAGGAGGAGTCAAGATGGTGGAGAAGTAGCAGCTGAGACAACATCAGGTAGCAGGAGATCAGCTAGATAGCTTATCAAACCATTGCAAACACCTACAAATCCAACGGGAGATCGAAGAGAAGAAGAACAGCAATTCTAGAAACAGAAAATCGAACACTTTCTGAAGGGTAGGACCAGTGGAGAAGTGAATCCAAAGCAACAGGCAGATAGACCGTGGGGGGGATGGGGGAGGCTGGCTCCCAGCAAGCGGCGGAGCAACGGAGTACTAATCAGGACTTTTAAAAGTCTGCTCACTGAGGGACATCGCTCCAGAGGCCAAACCAGGGTGAAGCCCACGCGGGGTCAGCGTGGCCCCAGGTCCAGCAGGGTCACAGAAGGATCGGGGGTGTCTGAGTGTCACAGAGCTCGCAGGTATTGGAGCGGGGAACCCAGCTACAGAGACAGAGCCGGGGAGTAAGCTCTCAGCTCGGGGTTACCTTGAACTGGTCGCAGGCTGGGTGAGCTCGGAGCGCAGCCAGAGGCCAAGGAGACGGGAGTGATTGGGGCTTTTCTCTGAGGGCGCACTGAGGAGTGGGGCCCCGAGCTCTCGGGTCCTCTGGGCCGGAGACTGGGAGGCCGCCATTTTCATTCCCGTCCTCCGGAACTCTACGGAAAGCCCTCAGGGAACAAAAGCTCCCGAAAGTGAAACCAAGCGGATTACTTAGCCCGGCCCCTAGTAAGGGCGGTGCAGCTCTGCCTCAGGCAAAGACACTTGAGAATCACTACAATAGGCCCCTCCCCCAGAGGATCAACAAGAAATCCAGCCAAGACCAAGTTCACTTAACAAGGAGAGCAGCGGAATTCCAGAGGAGGAGAAAGCAAAGCACGGAATTCATGGCTTTCTCCCCATGATTCTTTAGTCTTGCAGTTAATTAAATTTTTTCTTTAATTTTATTTTTTTCTTCTGCTAAATTTTTTTTAACTTTTACCCATTTCTTTTTTAAAATTTTTAAACTAGTTTATCTTAACAATACCTTTCCAAAAAAATAATCTTTTTTGAACCTTCATTATTATAGTCTCATTTTATCCTTCATGGTATTTAACTGTAATTTTTGTATACACATAGGGTTTTTTTCTTCTAAAAAATTTGGGGTACAACTTCCTCTAGTAGATCAAAATATACCCTAAATCTAGCTCCGGGCTTGTTCTAGTCTCCAGCCTGAGCAAATTTTCTCCACTTTCTTTTTCTTTATTCTCTCAACCAACGTACTTTATCAACTCCTTTTTTTAGAAATTAAAAAAAAAATTATTTCATCTTTATAGGCATATTCCATCCCTTCATTGTGTTTACCCTTATATACATTTTTCATTCTTTAAAATTTTGGGAGGTAGTTTCTTCTAAGAGACCAAAATACCCCAAAATTAAGTGGGTGACCCTGTTCTAATATATAGAACAGTCACCAGTCTAATATATATATAATTTTTTTCTTTTTTATATTTTTTAATTTGTTTTCTTTTTTAAATTTTTTTTTCCTGAACTTTTTATCCCTTTTCTCCCCCGCCCCCCACGATTAGGGGTCTCTTCTGGATTTGGTTAAAGCGCATTTTCCTGGGGTCTTTGCCACCCTTTTAGTATTTTATTTGCTCCTTCATATACTCTTATCTGGAAAAAATGACAAGGTGGAAACTCACCACAAAAAAAAGAACAGAGGCAGTACTGAAGGCTAGGGACCTAATCAATACAGACATTGGTAATATGTCAGATCTAGAGTTCAGAATGATGATTCTCAAGGTTCTAGCCAGGCTCGAAAAAGGCATGGAAGATATTAGAGAAACCCTCTCTGAAGATATAAAAGCCCTTTCTGGAGAAATAAAAGAACTAAAACCTAACCAAGTTGAAATAAAAAAAGCTATTAATGAGGTCCAATAAAAAATGGAGGCTCTTACTGCTAGGATAAATGAGGCAGAAGAAAGAATTAGTGATATAGAAGACCAAATGACAGAGAATAAAGAATAAAGAGCAAAAGAGGGACAAACAGCTACTGGACCACGAGGGGAGAATTCGAGAGATAAGTGACAGCATAAGACGAAACAACATTAGGATAATTGGGGTTCCAGAAGAAGAATAAAGAGAGAGGGGAGCAGAAGGTATATTGGAGAGAATTATTGGAGAGAATTTCCCTAATATGGCAAAGAAAATAAGCATCAAAATCCAGGGTGTGCAGAGAACCCCCCTCAAAATCAACAAAATAGGTCCAAAACCCGTCACCTAATAGTAAAATTTACAAGTCTTAGCGACAAAGAGAAAATCCTGAAAG
>PISX010007386.1:0-89629 GCA_004024625.1 Mellivora capensis
CCACATCCTCTCCAACACACGTTGTTTCCTGTCTTGCTGATTTTGGCCATTCTAACTGGTGTGAGGTGGTATCTCAATGTGGTTTTAATTTGTATCTCCCTGATGGCTAGTGATGATGAACATTTTTTCATGTGTCTGATAGCCATTTGTATGTCTTCATTGGAGAAGTGTCTGTTCATATCTTCTGCCCACTTTTTGATGTGATTATCTGTTTTGCATGTGTTGAGTTTGAGAAGTTGAGTTCTATAAAAACTTCCCAAACTCAACACATGCAAAACATTGTTCTTCTATTAAGCTTTCTAACTTTTATCCATCAGTGCTGCTTCCTTCTGTCTTCTGGTTTACACTGAATCAGTCAATTACTCTTCTATATGCTAAAGCTTCTTTATATATTTGAAAAAGCCTATAGGATTGCCCCTAGTTCACTGGTTCTCAATCAGGAGAGTTTTGTGCTCCAGGGGATATTCAGTAGTGGCTGGAGAATTCTGGTTTCATCATTTGGGGACATCTAGTGGAATGCCGGTAAATGCCCTTCAATACAGAGGCCCAGCCCCTTGCCAACAACAAAGATTTTCCCAGCTCAATATGCCAATCATGGCTTGAAACCCTCTCTAGTCTGAATCATTACCATTGTGGTTACACTACCCTTCTTATACCCCAGATTAAAATTTTACCTGTTAAAATATGGTACTAGGAATTAATACTTCAGATAAAGACCAAGAATCCATTACCTGAATTTGGGTCCCATCAACATACTTAAGTATTTTAACATAAGAAATGTATCACCTCCAATCTACTATGCCGAACCAGAACTAAGGATAAACATTCATAATGATTAAAAAAGCCTGGGTGCCTGGGTGGCTCAGTGGGTTAAAGCCTCTGCCTTTGGCTCAGGTCATGATCTCAGGGTCCTGGGATCAAGCCCCACATGGGGCTCTCTGCTTAGCAGGGAGCCTGCTTTCCCCCTCTCTCTCTGCCTGCCTCTCTGCCTACTTGTGATCTCTGTCAAATAAATAAATAAAAATTTAAAAAAATTTAAAAACCTAACATATCCAGTAATATGCACCAAGCACTATATTCTATGTTTTACCCATATTATTTAATTACCACAAACACATGATATACTATGTATACTGTTATGTACTTATTTAAAAGATAAGAAAACTGAGTCATGGCGAATTTAAGTAAGTCACCTAAGTGACAAAAGTCTTAAAATTACAAGTCCTCCCTTTCTCCTAACTTCTTTGTTTTACCATTACTTTTCAGGTAAAATATAAAAACATATTCATCTTTAAAACCCCTGTACTGAATACAACAACAAATCTTACCAACTGTTTCTTTCAAAATACGTATAATAGACAATTATAATACACACATCAAAATTCATTTACATTTAATAATTAAATAGAGCTTAAGTATCAAAATGCATTTTTATTTAATAATCTGTAATTCACAATAGATCCTCCAAAATAGTTACATGCATGATAGCAATTCAGTTCAAGATGCTGAAGACTGGTTTAATTTCTCCATGAGGAATCTAAATTCTTTGTGATCTAAACATCATGACTCAACTAAAAAGTGTCATCTTTATAATGATGCAGAATGCCAGTATAATATTTTGTTTATAATTTCACCTTCTTGTGAAGTGGAAATATACACTTCAGGGGTTTGAGCAAATGCTTTCTATGTTAATTCACATTATGCTATCAGTAAAAGTAAAGAGAAACCATGATGATGCAAACAAGTAGGCAAAATCAATAAATAGTCAAAAAATATTCTTCTACTAAAATTTTAATAATCTCCAGTAAATATTAAAAACCCAGGAAAATATATCTCAGTTCCTGGCATATAGTAGTTGTCATTAAGGTTTCATTAAATGAATGGAACTGGTTCTTTAATTTATTTAAAAAACTATTAATTGTTTCTGACATTAGATGTCCCATTTGGCAATTTTACCCTTTTATCAAGGTAATGTTTATAAATGCTTTTGATTTCTAGTAAACCAAACTGCAAATAAAAGTTACAGTTCTTTTTTTAAAATCATAAATACATAAAATACATAATAAATAAATAAAATAAATAAATACATAAATAAATAAATAAATAAATAAATAAATAAATAAATAAAAATACATAAAACAGAACCAGTTTATTGAGAACACTTGCTTTATTAAACAGCAAAAAACTAAAAGCACCTGACAAATTTACCCAGCATTGTTGAAAACTCATCCTTTTGTGACTACCAGAAAATCCCAGTTCCTACTGACAATCCTGGAAAGCAGTGCCCTGCACACCACCCTGCTCTTTCCACTGGTTCCCATTATGCCCAATGGACGCTGAGTGAGAAATAAACTGTTATTCAATAAAGTGACTAAGATGTCTGGGTTTACTGCTTAATAAGTTTTCCCTAATATATTTCTTAAGTCAAAAGTCTTAATAGGCAACATCAAGCATTAACATTCTTTAATCCACTATGTGGCACTTTTGTCAGAGAAAAACTAGTTTCACTACTTTCTTTCATATTTTTTATATCATGGTATACAATAGCTCCTATTGCTCCTTCAAACAGATATGGGTGGAGGGGCATGCAGGAATAATCGGGCTTTCATTTTTTAATAAAGTCTGCTGTATAATAATGCCAAAAGATCTGAAAGGTTCAACACCCTTTAGTAAGATCCTCCTAATGGAAATAGAAAAAAACAGAAAAGAAAAGAAATATTTAAAAAAGCAAGTACATGAGCTGCAGGGATCGAAAAAAAAAAAAGGAAAGCACAGGAACTTAGGGAGAGATATTTCAATAATTTGATTTTAACCTTCATAAAATGGTCATTATGGAAAGGATTCTTAATATGAAAAACCATGGAACTCATTAGGTATTCTCATTTAGCGAAAATTAAAAAGAATTCAATAAAACTAACACAGTGTGGTATAAGGTTATATTGTAAAGTAGGTTTCTAGTGACAAAGAAATATCCTCTGGTGGTTATCTAGTTGGCCAAATGCAAAAGGAGATAACATTGTCACTATTTTATAGCAATTTGAGGTTAATTGATCATAAAATTCAAGTCTTACATACATATTTTAAAAGATAGTTTAGGCATATTAGCCTTTTATTTCACTGAAGAATATTACAAACCAGGGAATTGTGTTGAAATATAGAAATGTATTATTTTAAAAGGTAATTTACCTCCTAATAATTGCTATTCCAGAAAACATCTTTTAAGGGTTTTAAAAATACCTTCCCAACACTTAGGGATGTCTTTTTTCTTATCAACTAAAATAATAACAAAATAAATTACCAACTTAGATTACAATAATAACTGCATATTTTAAAAAATGGTTTCAGTTATTAAGTTGGGAATGATGAAAAATCAACAAAGCCTAGGGTAAAAGTGGAAAAGCAGTATGTTCATTGCCATAAACTGGTACACTTTTTTTTGAGGATTGTTAAAGCAAGAGTTAACTATACCTTGGGATACACTGTCAATTAAAATGATTTCAAAGGCAAGAGACAGAAATCTATCACAAAATGGTATAAAAAGTATTGGGACTAAATGGATTTCATACTCCCTGCTATGAAATAAACTGTATTCCCCCAAAATTCCTATGCAGAAGCCCAACATCCAATGTGACTATATTTAGAGATAGGAAATTTAGGAGGTAATCAGGTTAAATGAGGTCATAAGTGTGGGACCCTGATCCAACAGGATCATTCTATAAGAAGAGACCCCAGAGGGCAGGGCTCTCTAGCTCTTTTTCTTCCTTCCCTTTACTTTTTCGCTTTCTACCTTCCTTCCTTCCTTCATTTCTTTTCCTTCTTTTCTACCTTCCTACCTACCTACCTTCCTTCCATCCCTCCGTTCCTCCCTTCCTTCCTTCTCTTTCTCTCTTCCCTTCTCTACTCCTTGCCTCCCTCCCAGTCTCTCTTCTTCCAGTGAGCAAGAATTGAGGAAAGGCCATATGAACACACAGCAAGAAAGTGGCCATCTGAAAGCCAACATAGAAAGCATCAGAAGCCAACCATGCCAGCATCCTGATCATGGATTCGCCAACCTCCAGAATGGTGAGATAATGAATTTCTGTTGTTTAAGCCACTAGTCTATGGTATTGTGTTATGGCAGCATGAACAGAGGCAGATTTCAGTACCATGAAGTAGGTGTTGCTGTAACAAAAAGCCTATAAATGTGGAAGCAGCTTTGGAACTGAGTAATGGGTAGAGCCTGGGGAAATTCCGAGGAGCTAAAGAAAGCCCAGATTGCTGTGAAGAGACTGTTTGAAGAAACATGGATATTAAAGGCAATGTGGTGACAGCTCTGAAAGAATCAAGAACAGCTAGAGAGAAAGTCTCTATCTTCTTAGATAATACATAAAAATCACAAACAGAATGCTGATATACATATGGATGTTAAAAACCATTCTGGTGAAGTCTCAGATGTAAATGAGAAACAGGTTAATGGAACTGTAAAAAAGGCCATTCCTGTTATTAATTTTTTTAAAGACTTATTTATTTAAGAGAAAGAGAGAGTGTAAGTGCATGCCCTTGAGTGGGGGAGGAGTGGGGGGAGGAGAGAACCTCCAGGAGACTCCCACTGAGTTCAGAGCCCCAGGTGGGGCTGAATACCAGGACACTGAGATCATGACCTGAGCCGAAATCAAGAGTCAGACACTCAACCAACTGAGCCACCCGGGCACCCTGTGCCCATCCCTGTTATAAAATGGCAAAGAAGGGTGGCTCAGTTGTTAAGAGTCTGCCTTCAGCTCAGGTCATGATCCCAGTGTCCTGGGATCGAGCCCCACATGGGGCTCCCTGCTCAGCGGGGAGCCTGCTTCTCCCTTTCCCACTCCTCTGTGCTTGTGTTCCCTCTTTTGCTATCTCTCTGTTTTTAAAATAATAAATAAATAAATAAAATGGCAAAGAACTTGGCTGAATTGTGTTCTAGTGTTTTCTGGACGATAGAACTTGAAAGCTATAAAACTCTAAATTTAGCAGAGAATATTTCTAAGCAAAGAACTGAAGATGTAGCTTTGGACCTCATTCCAGCTTATAGCTAAATGCAAGAGGAGAGATGATTTGAAGAAGGAATTGTTTAGAACAAAGGAACCAGAACCTGGAGATTTGGAAAATTCTCTGCTAACCCGTATCGCAAAAGCTGAGAAGTCCTTTTCTGAAGATAACACAAAGGGTGTGGATGAGCAATGACTTATAAAGAGGAGCTCATGGGTATGATGTGGGGACTTAATTACTCATCTGCACAGAATCAGGAATAGAGATGGGATTATACCAGCAGAAACACTGTGAGTTTAAAGGGGACAGAGAAAGCAAGACAAAATGAAAAAAAGGCTGTCAGGCTTCTTGGGATTCTACAGGATAGAACCATAATACTATTCAGTTAGGAACATGCTTTATCCTTTAAGAAAAGGAACTAACCCTGAAGTTAAGTCAGAGATTATAAGGGCAAGACTGGTTCCAGCTATGGTTTGGGGGACCAAGATGCCACTAACCAGTGTCTTGGTGACAAAGCTGCAGCACAGTGCTGCAAGGTCAGGGCCACCTCGTCATGCTAAAAGGGCAGGGACACTTGGTAGAGCTGTGTGGTGATGATGCCACCCCAGTGGACCTGGAGGTAGGGCACTGAACCTAGGATTATTTTCAAATCTTTAAGACCTGATGGAATTTGCCTTCTAGGTTTTAGACTTGCTTAGGACCAGTCACCTCTTTCTTCCTCAGATAACCCCCTTATGAACTGAAAATATCTATGCTATGCCTGCACCACCATGGTATTTTGGAATCATATAAGTTCTCTGGTTCCACAGTTCACAGGTAGAGAAAACGTTGCCTCAGAATGAATTATCCTAAATTTCAGCCATATCTGATCTAGATGGTGTTTATTTTTTTTTAAGATTTTATTTATTCATTTGACAGAGAGAGAGAGATGTCCAGAGAGGGAATATAAGCAGAATGGGAAGAGGGGGTGGGAGAGGGAGAAGTGGGATTCCTGCTGAGCAGGGAGCCCAATGCGGAGCCCGATGCAGTGGGGCTCCATGTGGGGCTCCATGAGAAGCTCATCATGACTTGAGCGGAAGGCAGACGCCCAACGACTGAGCCACCCAGGCACCCCTGAACTAGACGGTGTTTAGATGAGACTTCAAACTCTAGAGTTGCTCCTAGAATGAGTTAAGGCTTTTGAGATTGTTGGGATAGAATGAATGCATTTGGCATGTAAAAAGAACATGATTATGGGAGGCCAGAGGCAGAATGCAATGGATGAATTATATTCCTGCAAAGCTTGTATGTTGAATCCCTAACCTATAAATGCAATTATATTTGAAAATAGGGACTCTGAGTTGTGATTAAGGTTAAATGAGGTCATAAGGATGGAACCCTGAGCCAACAGAATTAGTGTCCTTATCAAAACAGACCTCAGAGAGCTTGCACTCTCTCTCCATGTACATGCACTGAGGAAAGATGATGTGAACACAGAGCAAAAAGACAGCCATCTGCAAATCAAGAATTCTCAAACCAGAAACCAACAATGCTAGCACTCAAATCCCAGGCTGGATTCTCCAGCCTGCAGGACTGTAAGATTTTTTTTTTTAAGATTTTATTTATTTATTTGAGAGAGAGACAGTGAGAGAGAGCATGAGCGAGGAGAAGGTCAGAGGGAGAAGCAGACTCCCCATGGAGCTGGGAGCCCGATGTGGGCCTCGATCCCGGAACTCAAGGATCATGACCTGAGCCGAAGGCAGTCGTCCAACCAACTGAGCCACCCAGGCGTCCCTGCAGGAATGTAAGATTAAAAAATTTCTATTGTTAAAGCCATTCGGTCTGTGGTATGACAGCCCAAGCAGACCAAGGCATTCGCCAAAGTCAAAAGGAAGAATAACTCCCAGGTTTGGACCAATGAGCACCCTAACTACATTGTTCTCTGATTCTCTGACCTATATACTTAGCTGTGTTTCAGCTCTATCCTCAGGCTTGTTTCCCACTTAGGAACAAAAATGGATGCAAGAATTCCAGGACTCACATTATATACCATTATATATGCTCACTCTTCACCTAGCATTTGGCTATTGAAGGCTATCCACAAATGGGTTTTAGCCCACCCAAGAAGCTAGTGAGGGATCAATCCTGCCCAAATAAAATCATTGCTGTATAGCCATATGTAAGAAGTTAAATTAAGCCTGAGAAATAATCCATAAAATCAATTTCAGATACCATTTATGTAAAATTCATAGGAAAATACCCAAATGAGCCTCCTCCAAACTACTAACACATTTAAAAATCTACAAAGCATCTTTAATAACTCTTCAATCCTTCCTTCAAATATTTTACAAAAAGTAGAGTGCTCCCAAGCCTCCCTGGCAAGATATTAAAAGAACAAACAACATCTAATTTGGAAGAACTTCCTAGTTAACTCCTCCTGCTACAAATAACCTGCCTAGATAATATCTTAATCTTCCAAATTTTCAAAAAAAATGATAAAGATCATCATATGCAATGCTCCTTTCTAAACTCAATCTTTATTTAAGGCATACCTTTTTGAAATCATGGTTAGAATGAATGTTTTAATTATAAAATTTTCTTAATAGTTTAAAAATAGGAAATTCTCTTTTTAAAAACTTTCCCAGAACATCAATACATAATACACATAGAGAAATCACAAGCATACAGCTCAATAAATTATCCAAAGATAATATACCCATGTAACTAACACCCCAATAAAGAAATAGCAATTCACCCACTCCTTCCTCCTCAAAGATAGCTATCATGTTGATTTTCTTTTAAGATTCTTATTTATTTATTTGTCAGAGAGAGAGCGAGAGCGAGCACAGGTAGACAGAGTGGCAGGCAGAGGCAGAGGGAGAAGCAGGCCCCCTGCCGAGCAAGGATCCCAGGACGCTGGGATCATGACCTGAGCCGAAGGCAGCCGCTTAACCAACTGAGCCACCCAGGCGTCCCTATCATGTTGATTTTTAACACTATAGTTTGGTTCTGCGTATTTCTGAACTTCATACAAGTGAAATCCTGTAGTATTTAGTGTTTTGTTTTTAGCTTCTTTTGTTCAACACTATGTTTGTGAGTGACTTCTATATTGTTCTTGTAGGAGTCATTTGTTCTTTTTCATTACCCCATATTTTTCCATTAAATGGCTATATTCTCTATTCAATTATTTTTGGGTATTTGGGATATTCTAAGGGTTTAGCTATATAGAACATGATGCCCTATTTTTATGTGTTTTTTGGAGGTATAAAATTGTTGGACCACAGAGTATGAGTCAATTCAACTTTAGAATATAATGTCAAGGTGTTTTCAAAGTTGTTGTTCCAGTTTCTAGACTACCAGAAGTTTTGAGAGTTCCACATCCTCTCCTACATTTGTTCTTGTTTTTGTTTTTTAATTTTAAGCCTCTATGATGATGATATAGTAAGTTGTATTCTATTGTGGCTTTAATTTGCATTCCCTGATAAAAATTAAATTGAGCACATATTTATGTTTTGTTAGTCACTTAGATATTATATCCTCTTTTGTGAAGTGCCTGTCCAAGTCTCTCACCATTTTCGCAGGGAAGGGTTACAGTTTCAGACTGTTTTTACTGATTTATGTGAGTTTATATTGTGAACATAAGACCTTTGTCCTTTATGCAGGTTATATTTTATACCACTGGGAAGCTAGATTTTTTATAATACTATGGATATCTTCTGATGACAAAACTTTTTAGTTTTACTGTAGTTTAATTTTATTATAGTGCTTTGTGTATAATTTTCCCTATTCTAAAGTTATGAAGAAGAATTCCTATATCATCTTCTAGATATTTCATTGTCTTCCCTTTCTCCTGGAACTTATTTTTATATTTAGCATGAGCTAGGAGTCTAATGTTATTTTTCTACCATGTGCATGGTATATAGATCAGTACCAAAACATTATGAAAAGGTTTTTTTTCATAAAGCAATAAACATTGACAGTTGTGGACTTTGCTAACAAAACTTAAGAATGGCCCACTTCCATCCCAGACCTCTCTGCTGCTCCCTCTACTCCAGAATTCTCTACTGCTACATTAACTTTCCTGAGGGACCAGGGTCTATAAAATTCTATAGAGAATGTTGATACTCCCTATAGCAAAACTTTGTTTTAGCCATCTGTAGGCTGTGGTTACAATTCACCCAAAACCTTTTCAGTACTATTTGAGTCTTGCCCTTCAGGTTCAGTCTGGGCTCTGGATAGAGTTCTAACCATTAGGTCAGGTCTCAAATTCTTTGGTATGCTAATTAGGATCAGATCCTCACATGTGCTGCTTAAAAGTGATCCCAGAAATTCATAAATGACTTTATGGGATGACTTTCTCTCTGTTATTTCCCAGATCCTTCCTGATTCCCTGGGCTCCACTTGTCATCCTTTGGCCACAAACTTCCCACTTCCATGAATGTGCCACATTCTGGGCTGGGATGACAGAGGAAAGGAAAAAGCAATGGCATTTTCTTAGCCCTCTTATAACCACAGCTCTACCATATGTAAAGGAAGATTCCCCTCCCTTGGAGATTTGGTTCTTGCAACTTCTCATTCCAGCCATGTTACTGTTGTAGGACTGCTTGGGATTCGGGGGTGGGGGTGAGTGAACTAGGGAGAGAGGAAAAATGGGGGGCCTCCACTATTCACTCTGAGCTATAAGAGCTTCCTTTTCCTTTTCCCTGCCCTAACTCAGAACTAGGGGATATTTCCATGATGTTTCTTGTCTAGACCTCAGTAGTCACTCTCAGGTTTTAGCCTGCATTAAGTTTCAAGTCAGGGGATACCTGATGAAAATAATGGTAAATTCCCAAAAGGTTCAGTGGCACTTTGAGTTTGGGTCTTCCTTGATCTCCCTACTGATACTTTTCAGAATTATCAAATAGCTATCCATGCATTTTATCCAGGTTTTATAGTTGAAATCAGCGGGAAATAGAAAGAGTTTTATATTTACTCAGTATTGCCTGGAACTGGAAACCCTATGGTAAATAGGCAATGGCTTCAAATTAAAGTCACTGGCTGTATTAGCCTTAACAAGACATTCAACTTTTCTTTTGAGTCTTTGAAGCCAGGCCATGACTAACTCCTCCTCTCCAGCTATGGAGGTCCTAGAGGCCACCTTCTTCCAAATAAGGCTGTTTCACCTTCATTAAAATCTGTTGTTTAGTGTAGCCACTTTTGTTAATATCTTAGCTAGATCTTCTGGATGATTTGCTGCAGCTTCTATATCATATTCAATGGTGAAAGACTAAATGCTTTTCCTCTAAAATCAGAAACAAGAGGGGCGCCTGGGTGGCTCAGTTGGTTAAGCATTCGACTCTTGATTTCAGCTCAGGTCATGATCTCAGGGTCCTGAGATCAAGGGAGTCAGCTTCAGATTCTCTCCCTCTGTCCCGCCTCCACTTGCACATGCATGCAAGTACGCATACTCCCTCTCTCAAATAAATTAAAAAAAAAATCTTTAAAAAAATAAAATCAGAAACAAGGTGCTTGCTTTTGCCACTTCTATTCAACATGGTAACCGAAGTCCGAAATAGAACTAACAAGAAAAAGAAATAAAAGGCATCCAATTTGGAAAAGAAGTTACCTGTTTGCAAATGAAATGAACATATATATAGAGAGAGAAAACTCTAAAAATTCCACACACACAAAAAACTTAGAATTAACAGAGAAATTCAACAAAGTAGCAGGACACAAAGTTAACACAAAAAACCAGTTGCATTTCTATATACTAACACTAAACAATCTAAAAAGAAATTAACTAAACACCTCCATTAACAGTAGCATCAAAAAGGATTAAATACTTGGGATTCACCTTAAAAAGGAACTGAAAGACCTGTACAATAAAAAGTACAAAATATTGCCAAAAACAAAAGGCAAATAAATAGAAAGACATCTCATGTTCATGGTTTTAAAGACTTAATACTGTAATGGTATTAACATCCACATTGTAACGATATTGATACTATCCAAAGCAATCTACACATACAATACAATCCCTATCAAAATCCCAACAATATTTCTGGGTTCTTTTTTTTTGGGGGGGGGGGTTGTTTTGTTTTGTTTTGCTTTTTAGAAATAGAAAATTTCATCCTAAAATTCATGTGGAACATTAAAGGACCTAAATAGCAAATTAATATAATATAATGTAATTATATTATATTATAATATAATGTAATGAAATCTTTTTTTAAAGATTTTATTAATTTATTTGACACAGAGAAAGAAATCACAAGTAGGCAGAGAGGCGGGCAGAGAGAGACAGGGGGAAGCAGGCTCCCTGCTGAGCAGAGAGCCTGATGCGGGGCTCAATCTCAGGACCCTTGGGATCATGGCCTGAACCAAAGGCAGAGGCTTTAACCCACTGAGCCACCCAGGCGCCCCAATATAATATAATCTTAATAAAAGGACAAAGTTGGAGGATTCATACTTCCTGATTTCAAAACTTAACTATAAAACTATAATAATTAAAACAGTCTGGTACTGGCATAAAGATAGACATATAGAACCAATGGAATAGAATAAAAAGCCCAGAAACAAACCTTTACATATTGGATCACATGATTTGTGACAAGGGTGCCAAGACCATTCAATAAAGAAGGGATAGGCTTTTCAACAAATGGTGCTGGGAAAACTGGATGTCCAAAGGCAAAAGAATAAAGGTGGACCCTTACCTAACACCATGTCAAAAAATTAACTCAAAAAGGATCAACAACCTAACACAATAGCTAACATGATAAAACTCTTAGAAGAAGATTTCAACCAAAAGCTTCAAGACATTTGTTTGGCAATGATTTCTTGGATATGATACCAAAGGCACAGGCATAGACAAAATGGGCTTCATAAAAACTAAAAACGTCTATTCATCAAGGGCACTATCATTAGAGTTAAAGTAGGATATTTAGTGGAGGGAAATAATTGAAAATCATATAGCTGACTAATTATCAGGGATTAATACCTAGGATATATAAAGAGCTCCTACCACTCAACAACAAAAAAAAACAAGGAACCTGATTCAAAACTGGGCAAAGGATTTGAACAGACATTTCTACAAAGAAGATATGTAATTGGTGAATAAGCACATAAAAAGATGCTAAACATGGGGTGCCTATGTGGCTCAGTGGGTTAAGCCTCTGCCTTCAGCTGAGGTCATGACTTCAGGGTCCTGGGATTGAGCCCCGCATCGGGCTCTCTGCTCAGCGGGGAGTCTGTTTCCCCCTCTCTCTCTGCCTGCTGTTCTGCCTACTTGTGATCTCTCTGTCAAATAAATAATAAAATCTTAAAAAAAAAAGATGCTAAACATCACTAATCATTAGGGAAAAATAAATCAAAACCACTATAAGATACTACCTCACACTCATCAGGGTGGCCACAATCAAAAAACAAAAAAATTACAAGTGTAAGTGTGGATATGGAAAACCTGGAATCCTTGTGCGCTTTTGGTGAAAATGTAAAATAGTACAACCGCTGTGGAAAATAGTATGAAGTTTCCTCAAAAAATTAAAAACAGAATCACCATATACTTAGCAATTCCACTTCTGAGTTCCTACAGAGAGGAACAGAAAGTGAGGTCTTGAATACATATTTGTACACTCATGTTCATAGCAGCATTATTTACAACAGATAAAAGACAGAAATAACTCATGTCCATAAACAGAAAAATGGATAAAGAAAGTGTGGCATTTACATACAGTGGAATATTATTCAGCCTTGGAAAGGAGGGAAATTGATATATGTTACAATAGGGATGAATCCTGAGAACATTTTGCTAAGAGAAATAAGTCAGTCACAAAAGTAAAAATACTTTGTGACACTTTTTATAAAATGTACTAGAATATTCAAAATTATAGAGACAGAAGGCTGGTGGTAATTGTCAGGGGGCTGAGGAAAAGGAGATGGGAAATTATTATTTAAGGGCATAGAGTTTTAGTTGTGTAAAATAAAATATTCTGGAGATGGATAGTGGTGATTGTTACAAAATAATATGAAAATATTTTATATCACTGAAATAGTCACTTAAAAATGGTTAAGAAGGCAAGTTTTATGTGTGTTTTATCATAATAAAAAGGTTGAATGAAAAACACAATAATTCATAAGAAAAATTTAATAATTCTAATTTGATTGCACCTAAAGCCATAATATTAAAATGAAAAAATATTAAAACAAAGTTGACAAATGCATAAGTAATAAATAACACAGTAATAAATCTCAATAATATGTAGATAAAACATGAAACATGAACATATAGGAAAAATTAACAAGTTTTACTTAATGGGCCATCTATAAAATCCTGAATCCAATGAACTCTACTCTTATCAAGTAAGTGCAACATTTACAAATGTTGATCATACATTTGACAACAGAAAAAAACTCAAAAAATACCAAAATATCATAAAGATATTTTACTGACTGAAGAAAAAGCCAATAAAAAGACACATAGAAGAAATCCTACACATTTAGAAATTCAAAAATAGACTTCTAAATAATTCAAGTGGAAATCATAAAAGGAATTAGAAAATTATTTGACTTGCAGGATTATAAAATGCTATATATTAAACTCCACCGAATTCAGCTGAAACAGAATTTTTTTAAAAAAAAATCAGTAGCCCTAAATGCATGCATTAGAGCCAAATAGTTAGAAATTAATAAGCCTGATTACATTTTAAATCAAAAATTTGGAAAATAATATAAAACAAATTTTTAAAAAAGGTAAAGTAAAAGCAGAAAATAATGAATTAGAAAACAATAAAACAATGGGATGAAACCTAGTTTTTACAAGTATTCCCAATACTGTTAAAACTCTTACATGGCTTAAAAAAAAAAAAAGGAATAGGAAAAGAGGCAAAATTCACAATGAAAAAGGAGACATAATTCTAATATAAGAGAAAATTTGGAATATTAATATTGGAAAATATATGGCAATAAATTTTAAAAATAAGATGGGCAATTTCCTAAAGAAAATCATCACTTATGTCAAGAAAAAATAGAAAACCCGAGATGTAAATATTAACAAAATCTCATGAGAAACTGAAAAATCTACTCACAAAAAAATCAAATCATACAAAAGCAAATTTATTAGCACCACGCTCTAACCAACTGAGCTAACCGGCCAGCTACAAAAGCAAATTTAAAAGCCTTACCAAATTCATATGGTTTTATTGACTGGTTGGTTGATTGACTGATTGGTGGGCAGCAGAGCAAGGTTTATTGAGCCATAGCTAAGTGATAGTACCAAGCTCCCAAGGAGGAAGGGGACCTGAGATGGTTGCCCTCACATGGTTTTACAGGGCAGTTCTACCAAACCTTCAAGCAACAGACAAATCCATTACGCCAGTCATTAAAACCTGCCTTACTAATCACTGACTAGAGCTATCACAATTAATCAAGGGCACCAGCTACTGCACTCTGAAATCCATCGCTGTGTTCATGTGAATGCCACACTTCCCAAGGGCTGTCTCCAATCAATGACTAAGCATGGCAGGGATGGCGAAGTAGGCCTGATCCTGGGAGACTCAAAACTCCTCTGATGAGTGATTTGGTTTGAGGAGTGCAAAGAAATCTCAAGCTCTATCACTGAACTTCCCTTTCTTCTTGCTCTACTTCACAAAGATCAGATCAGCACTGTGATATGAAAGATCTTTAAACTTCTTCCCTGCTCTTTTCTTTGCAGGAGTTTCCCCTAATACATTTATTGCATGTTTAATCCCATCTTGGTTGTCTACTTCTCTGAGGACTTTAGTCTGGGTAATCATGAGCTTTAAAAAAAGGCATTTGGAAATGGCTCACTTATTCCTTGGCAGGCTAAAAGAACACCATCAGCATTGGTAGTGGGGCACAGACAGTCCATGGAAGAATGCTGCAACTGTTAAAGATCTCACCAGTGGAAACCTGGGGAAATCACCTTCAAAAGAGACTAGGTTGGCTGATTGCTGCTATGTTGTATTAATACCTGCAGTGTGGTAACAAGAGACAACGTCATTAACAAACATTAGTAACTAAATACAAAGGCTAGAGAGTCCCTTTTATAGCTTTAACTGAGGTCCTTATCTTTGACATTGGGAAAGCCAATAGGGATCAGCAGCAGACTGATGTTCTAATTGTTAGAGTTGCAGAGCCAAAGGTTATCAAATGCTCAGCCAGACCAGTTCTCTCATGCACACACAAGGGCCATGGCTGGGAAAAACTAGCCCTTGAAATATGGGATAGGAATATTTAGAATGGAATATCAAGAAAAGTGCTTTTAAGTATGAATCTGTTGTTCTATAATTCCCTTCCCTAGTAACAGAGACAATGGACTTGTCCCTAATGAGCTGTCACCACCTCCTCTCCTGCTTGCCAGTCTGATAACTATTTTTTTAAGATTTTATATATTTGCTTATTTGACAGAGAGAGAGACAGACAGAGATAGTGACAGAGAATGAGAACATGCACAAGTAGGGGGAAGAGGAGAGGAAGAGGGACAAGCAAACTCCATGCTGAGCACAGAGTGAAGCAGGCCTGGTTTTACAGCCCTAAGATCATGACCTGAGCAGAACTCAAGATGGATGCTTAACCAACTGAGCCACCCAGGCACCCCATAACTAGGGTTTAATGACAGCATAATACATCTTGGCCTCATAAGAAAAGAAAGATACATATACTTGAAAGAGCTGTACCAATAAGCTAGAATGTACTGGCATAAACCAGGGGAGTATGACAGGAATTGGATTTTGGTGGTGCTTCTTCAAGAAGGATGGCAGGTAAGACTGGATAAACAAGAACTCATGAATTTTCATGCATATTCTCAAAATCACAAGAGATATAATGTCATACTAAGGACTCCTGAGGAATGGGGAAAACTTGCTGCTGGAGTGATTCTTAGAAGCCTGGAAAAAGCAATGGTCAATTGAAAGTGTAATGGAAATGCCTGAGTTGCCCAAGCAGATGGAAGAGAAAGGAATAAGGTAGCCAACAGAGGGAATATGCTAGAATGGGTATACTATGTAAGGCCAAAAGAACTACCAGCAGATTATGTCCCATGGGACACATCATTCACCAAGGCCACTAGAGAAGGAACATGTTGATGAGAGGGGCATCAGCTTCACTACGAAGTTCAGTGGTAGCATTCTTCTGCAGACCAGAGCTGACAAGAGTAGAGGCAGTAATAGGGGTAGATTTTAAGAAAGGGACCCCTAAGTAAAAGACTCCAGGTGTCAGGGCTTAGCTGATAAAATCCAGGGCCCACAATTACCATAATGATCAATAAGACTGTTGGAGCAGACAAGGGGACTTGCCCACAAAGAGCTGTGGAGATGATTAATAATGCATGGCATCTTCAGGGCTCAAATAAGTGGGCAGACAACAATGGTGCTATTTAACATTTACTTTTGTTTTAAGCAAGAATGAGGAAACAACAGGCTGAGAATTGTTCTCTCAAGAGAAAAATCATGATCCTCTGTCCTGTTCCCAGATAAGCTAATTTCCAGATCCAGATCCCCATTGACTGAACAGGTAGCTGGGTCCATAGAAGAAAGAACATATCTTGAAAGGTCCTGAAAAGTGTGTAAAGTGATCCTCAAGGGGACCTTTGTGTGATTCCTATCCACAATTCTGTATATTTGTGTGTGTATATATATATATATATATATATAGATATAGATATATAGATATATATGCATATAATGGTTATATATACAGTAAAAGAGGAATAAGTAGATATTTTAATTAATATCAGATACTGGGCGAGAGATGACACAGATACTCATGGATTAAATGTCAATAATGGCCCCTTATTAGATTTGGGATGTCTTTAGGAGTCATATAACAAATTTTTGCTAAATTCTGGCTCACTGTGGACCAACCTGTGTCTATGGATCCAAGCAGTGATAATTTCCTCAGTTCTTAAGTGTATAATAAGAATTCATGGAGAAGGTGGTTAGAGCAACCTCTACATTGTGTCCCTGGCCTGTGGGTAAGATCTATCACAGAGAAAAAGACCAAGCAGCAACCTCTAAAACTACCCTCCATCTGGTTAAGATGGTAAATTAAAAGCACTGTCATCCCAAGGGCTTAGTGCAAGTACGTACCACCTTAAAATTCTAAAAGGTGCAAGGGCAGCAGTACCTACTCTATCTCCATTTAATTTACCAGGCTTAACATTTCAGATTCACACAGACTTACCTTTCCACTTTACATATCAGACAAAAACATTTATTTTTATATTTTTATTATGTTAGGTTAGTCTCCATACAATGTATTCTTAGTTTTGGATGTAGTGTGCCATGATTCATTGTTTGCGTGTAACACCCAACATTTTTTTTAAAAGATTTTATTTATTTATTTGACAGACGGAGATCACAAGTAGGCAGAGAGGCAGGCAGAGAGAGAGAGCAGGAAGCAGGCTCCCCGCTGAGCAAAGAGCCCGATGCAGAGCTCGATCCCAGGACCGTGGGATCATGACCTGAGCTGAAGGCAGAGGCTTTAACCCACTGAGCTACCCAGGCGCCCCCCAACATTTATTTTTAAAATAATTCCCTTCCAGTTTTCTAGTCATTTACTATGTTATACCCCAGACTCTCACAATAAGAAAATCCTTTAGTTCCATGTATGAAAGGACTGAGATTTTCACCTAACTATGAGCTACTTATGATTGTAGAGAAAGCTAAGATCAGAGCCAGGCTATGCCTATAAATGATCTCCCTGTACTTGCCCAATCCTGTTACCCCTGAACTATGCCCAATAGAGAGGTAAAAACTGGCAGATTTATGAACTGGCCTCCATCGAATCATGGCTAAACTGAAAAGCTGACATTCACCTTTGCTACATCAGTAACTCAGAAACAGCTGCAGCAGTAATAGGGGCCTGATTGAAGGATGTCCATAAATGCTGACTTGTTTAAAACGTTCTTTTAAAACTTAGCAGTAGCTTTATTTAAAAAAAAAAAAAAAAACTTTAAAATATTCTATCCGTGTTTTTTCTTAACAATGAGATAATTTTAAAACTAATTTCCATTTCACTACTGAAAGAAATTTAAATGACAAAAAAGCACATCAAATATATTTTATCTCACACAACAGGTAGAATATTTTATTTCACTTTGTCCATGATGACAACATAATAAATAGGATCATCTCTAAGGCATGGTACACATTAACACTAGCTTTTACTTAATAAAAAAAGCTATTGAACTTAAATATGCATACAAATTCAAAAGCTTAAAATAAAACCCTAAACATTTAATAATTTACATATATATTCAACTTTGTGAATTTTTATACAGAATTGAATTTTTCAGTATATTTCCATCCACAATTTTCTGCATCAAAAACCAGTTTTATTTTGATGCTTTAATAATGGTTGTTCGATTGTAACTTCTAATACTTTCCAAAAACATACTAGAACCTGATAAATAGCCCTAAAATCCATTTATACTCAGAAGAACAAAGTCATAAAACATTAAGTATATTTAAGATGTTTCCTCTTTTCATTTTTAAGGGACAAATTTAAAGTATGCACACGTTAGTGATAAATGTGTTTATAGCATTAAATTCTGGAAATCACAACTTTTAAAGGGACAGAGACAAAACAGGACTGTTTTCAGAGCAAAGTGACCAATGTGACAAAGGCTTCAACAACAGAAGAGGATAAAGAGACAGGGAATATGTAAATTGGAAAAAGAGTTTAGAAAACTGAAGGGCTATAAATGGAGATGAGAGATGAGACTTGCTCTGTGTTGGACCATATGGATGAATCAGAAGTGGTGTTATGGCGAGACAGATTTCATCTCAATTATAAAGAACAATTAGTTATCTGAAGTTAGAAAATGCTATCTCAGGAGATGGTGCGATTTCACCATTAAAGGCATTTGGGCATAAGCTAGATGAGGGGTTGGGCAAATTATGTCTACAGGCAGAACTCAGCCCACCAGCTGTTTTTGTAATAAAGGTTTATTGGAATAGAGCCACTCCCATTTGTTTCCTTATTGGCTCTATCTGCTCTAATACTATAGCAGCAGGTTTACATACAGGAAACAGAGATGGTATAGCCCACAAATCCTAAAATATTTGGCCCTTTACAGAAAATGTTTGCTGACCCCTGTGGAGAAGGTATTAGGAATTTAAGTATTATATGGATATCTGGACAAGATAACCAATAATGGTTACACTGGCGTTTAAGAAAATGCTTGGCATATCATCTATGTCAAGGATTGGGCTGTACGGGTTTCTTCACTTGGTATGCACCAACCCAGCCAACTTGGTGAATGGAGGCCAAAATTCATACTGCACTCTGTAAAGCTGTGTGCCTTGATATAGGGCTATGTCTGCCAAAAGGAGGACACAAATTTTCTAATTTGCATGAAGGCACCCAGTGGACCAGCACAACCTGCACATACAATAATCATATTAACAAAAATAACCTCTCTTCCTATCCAGATGACCTAAGATGCCATAAGAAGATATCCTATCACTGACTCACTGCATCTCCCAATTCAGTATTTCTTTATTTACATCCCATGGAAATAATAGATGTTCCCTGAAAGAGTTTTCATGTTTTGAGAAACGCTACAAACTCTACCCTCTCTTTTAGAAAGATACATTGCAAACTAGCACATTAAAAATTCTAAGGGGTAGGGGCGCCTGGGTGGCTCAGTGGGTTAAAGCCTCTGCTTTCGGCTCAGGTCATGATCCCAGGGTTCTGGGATCGAGCCCCACATCGGGCTTTCTGCTCCGCGGAGAGCCTGCTTCCTCCTCTCCCTGCCTGCCTCTCTTGCTTACTTGTAATCTCTGCCAAATAAATAAAATCTTAAAAAAAAAAAAAAAATTCTAAGGGGGAAAAAAAAACTTGTAACATCAGTAGTAGAAGTAATGTTAATTATAAGCAAACTAAAAGAGTCCTATTTTCTAGAGTTGTTAATTACAGAAACTTTCCTATAAATTACTGTTAATACCTCAGATAATATTCTAGGGAAGGAAGCTCTATTCAAAGTCATATTTAGCATTTCCAGATTAGAAGCTCACTGAGGACAAGAAATACATTCCCTACAGATTTTGAGTATAGTGTGCTAAATGTGATAATTTCCTAACAAACAACTGAATTGATTTAATGCTATACCTAATAATATAGTGGATATACTGCTAATTTCGTTAAATAAAGCAAGCCTTACTTACCTACGCAACAGGAACATAATGTTATTATCTTCTTTCCACTGACTCCATTAGCAATTAAATAGTGCAATAGCAAAATAATCTTGACAAGTATATTTCAAGTATACTTGACAAGTATATTTCAGCTCTGTGGTATATATTTAAGCATATAAAACCATTCAACACACATTATTATTTTTTAGGGTTAGAGATTTGATAAATTACCTTACAGGTTCATAGAACATCATCAGAATATAGGTTTAATAAATTCAAAGTCAGTAAAAGCAAATTACCTGAAGAAGGTGACAAAAAACTGCACAAGATCCATGATTGTATTGTGTTGTGAGAAAGCAATCTGAAAAATCAAAATAAAAGAAAGTTTGAAACTCAATATATGTTCTTTCCCAATATCTGTGGTGGCATTTCATGGCATTTGTAAAACAATATTTTGAAATCATGAAAAGATTTGGATCACTATATTATAAATCATGTATGCTGAAATCAAGACTTCATCTAGAACACCTAGTAAAGTTAACAACCAACAATGATGACTTTTAAATATGCTATTACATAAATGATTTAAAAAAAAACTATTACAGCTGGAGGAGTCAAGATGGCGGAGAAGTAGCAGCTGAGGACATCAGGTAGCAGGAGATCAGCTAGATAGCTTATCAAAACATTCTGAACACCTACAAATCCAATAGGAGATCGAAGAGAAGAAGAGCAACAATTCTAGAAACAGAAAATCGACCACGTTCTGAAAGGTAGGACCAGCGGAGAAGTGAATCGAAAGCGACGGGAGGATAGACCGCGGGGGAGGGGCCGGCTCCCGGCAAGCGGCGGAGCCACGGAGCACTAAATCGGGACTTTTAAAAGTCTGCTCCACAGAGGGACATCGCTCCAGAGGCTAACCCGGGGTGAAGTCCACATGGGGTCAGCGTGTCCCCAGGTCCCGCGGGGTCACAGAAGGATCGGGGGTGTCTGAGTGTCGCAGAGCTCGCAGGTATCGGAGCGGGGAAGCCGGCTACAGAGACAGAGCCGAGGAGTGAGCTCTCAGCTCGGGGTTACCTTGAACCGTAATCCGTGGCACAGGTCACTGCTCTGTTAGTGGGGTCCCCTCAATATCCGGGGAGACACCCCCTGGAAGATCTGAGGGATCTGTGGGGTTCAGAGACTCCAGGTGGAGCTGTGTGCCAGAGACAGAGACGCTGGTCACAGGCTGGGTGAGCTCGGAGTGCAGCCAGAGGCCAGGGAGATGGGAGTGATTGGGCGCTTTTCTCTGAGGGCGCACTGAGGAGTGGGGTCCTGAGCTCTCGGCTCCTCCAGGCTGGAGACTGGGAGGCCACCATTTTCATTCCCGTCCTCCGGAACTCTACGGGAAAGCATTCAGGGAACAAAAGCTCCCGAGAGCGAAGCCGAGTGAATTACTTAGCCCGTCCCCTGGTAAGGACAGTACAATTCCGCCTTGGGCAAAGACACTTGAGAATCACTACAACAGGTCCCTCCCCCAGAAGGTCAACAAGAAATCCAGCCAAGACCAAGTTCACTTACCAAGGAGAGCAGCGGAATTACAAAGGAGGAGAAAGCAAAGCACAGAACTCATGGCTTTCTCCCCATGATTCTTCAGTCTTGCAGTTAATTTAATTTATTTTATTTTATTTTTTTTCTTCTGCTAAATTTTTTTTTAACTTTTACCCTTTTCTTTATTAACATTTTTTAACTAATTTATCTTAACAATACCTTTCCAAAAAAATAATCTTTTTTGAGCCTTCATTATTATAGTCATATTTTATCCTTCACTGTATCTAGCTTTATTTTTTGTATACACATAGGGTTTTTTCTTCTAAAAAATTTGGGATACAACTTCTTCTAATAGATCAAAATACACCCTAAATCTAGCACCGGGTTTGTTCAAGTCTCCAGCCTGAGCAAATTTCTCTCTACTTTCTTTTTCTTTATTCTCCCTACCAAATTATCTTATTAACTCCTTTTTTAGAAATTAAAAAAAATATTTTTCTTTTTTATCTTTATAGTCATATTCCATCCCTTCACTGTGTTTACCCTTATATATGTTTTTCATTCTTTAAAATTTTGGGAGGTAGTTTCTTCTAAGAGACCAAAATACTCCCAAAATTAAGTGGGTGACCCTGTTCTAGTCACCAGTATTTTATATATATATATATATATGTATATATATATATATGCACACACACACATATATATCCTTTTATATATATTTCTTTATTTTTCTTTTTTTTAAAATTTCATTTCTTTTCAGCATAACAGAATTCATAGTTTTTGCACCACACCAGTGCTCCATGCAATGCGTGCCCTCCATAATACCCACCACCTGGCTCCCCCAGCCTCCCACCCTCCACCCCTTTGAAACCCTCAGGTTGTTTTTCAGAGTCCATAGTCTCTCATGGTTCATCTCCTCCTCCAATTTCCCTCAACTCCCTTCTCCTCTCCTCCTCCCAATGTCCTCCGTGTTATTTGTTATGCTCTGCAAATAAGTGAAACCATATGATAATTGACTCTCTCTGCTTGACTTATTTCACTCAGCATCATCTCTTCCAGTCTCGTCCATATTGCTACAAAAGTTGGGTATTCATCCTTTCTGATGGAGACATAATACTCCATAGTGTATATGGACCACATCTTCCTTACCCATTCATCCGTTGAAGGGCATCTTGGTTCTTTCCACAGTTTGGCAACCATGGCCATATATATATATATATGTATATATATACATATATATATATAAAATATAAATTATTTATATTATTAATTAAATTATATAAAATTTAAAGAAAACAAATAAAGAAAAATATATAAAAGGATATATATATATATGTGTATGTATATATACATATACGTATATATATATACATATGTATATATACATATACGTATATGTATATATACATACACATATATATATATCCTTTTATATATTTTTCTTTATATATATGTGTGTATGCATATATACATATATATGTATATGTATATATGTATATATATGTATATATGTATATGCATATATATATGTGTATGTATATATACATACACATATATATATATCCTTTTATATATTTTTCTTTATTTGTTTTCTTTTTTTAATTTTTTTTTCTGAACTTCTTTTTACCCCCTTTCTCCCCCCACCCCCATGACTTGGGGTTTCTTCTGATTTGGTTAAAGCACATTTTCCTGGGGTCTTTGCCACCCTTTTAATATTTTATTTGCTTCTTCGTATATTCTTATCTGGACAAAATGACAAGGCGGAAAAACCACAAAAAAAAAGAACAAGAGGCACTACCGAAGGCTACGGACCTAATCAATATGGACATTGGTGATATGTCAGATCTAGAGTTCAGAATGACGATTCTCAAGGTTCTAGCCGGGCTAGAAAAAGGCATGGAAGATATTAGAGAAACCATCTCTGGAGAAATAAAAGCAACCTCTTTGACCCCAGCCACAGCAATTTCTTCCTAGGAATATCGTCAAAGGCAAGGGAAGCAAGGGCAAAAATGAAATATTGGGATTTCATCAAGATCAAAAGCTTTTGCACAGCAAAGGAAACAGTTAACAAAACCAAAAGATAACTGACAGAATAGGAGAAGATATTTGCAAACGACGTATCAGATAAAGGGCTAGTGTCCAAAATCTATAAAGAACTTATCAAACTCAACACCCATAGAACAAATAATCCAATCAAGAAATGGGCAGAGGACACGAACAGACATTTCTGCAAAGAAGACATCCAGATGGCCAACAGGCACATGAAAAAATGCTACACATCACTCAGCATCAGAGAAATACTAATCAAAACCACAATGAAATACCACCTCACACCAGTCAGAATGACTAAAATTAACAAATCAGGAAATGACAGATGCCGGTGAAGATGCGGAGAAAAGAGAACACTCCTACATTGTTGGTGTGAATGCAAGCTGAATCAACCACTCTGGAAAACAGCATGGAAGTTCCTCAAAAAGTTGACAATAGAGCTACCCTATGACCCAGCAATTGCACTACTGGGTATTTACCCTAAAGATACTAAACGTAGTGATCCGAAGGGGCACGTGCACCTGAATGTTTATAGCAGCATTTTCCACGATAGCCAAACTATGGAAAGAACCTAGATGTCAATCAACAGATGAATGGATAAAGAAGATGTGGTATATATATACAATGAAATACTATGCAGCCATCACAAGAAATGAAATCTTGCCATTTGCGACAACATGGATGGAACTAGAGGGTATTATGCTTAGCGAAATAAGTCAATTGGAGAAAGACAACTATCATATGATCTCCCTGATATGAGGAAGTGGAGATGCAACATGGGGGGTTTGGAGGGTAGGAAAAGAATAAATGAAACAAGATGGGATCGGGAGGGACACAAACCATCAGAGACTCTTTTTTTTTTTTTTTTTAAAGATTTTACTTATTTATTTGAGAGAGAGGCAGTGAGAGAGCATGAGCGAGGAGAAGGTCAGAGGGAGAAGCAGACTCCCCGTGGAGCTGGGAGCCCGATGCGGGACTCGATCCCGGGTCTCCGGGATCGTGACCCGAGCCGAAGGCAGTCGTCCAACCAACTGAGCCACCCAGGCGTCCCACCATCAGAGACTCTTAATCTCACAAAACAAATTGAGGGTTGCTGGGGGGAGGGGGTGAGGAAGAGGGTAGTGGGGTTATGGACATTGGGGAGGGTATGTGCTATGGTGAGTGCTGTGAAGTGTGTAAACCTGGCAATTCACCGACCTGTACCCCTGGGGCTAATAATACATTATATGTTTATTAAAAAATTTAAAAAAAACTATTACAAAATTACTTCAAGAATGTATATGAAGTTTCACAAGTAATCCTATAATGTATTAAATGTACCTAACTAAAACATGTAAATGAGTTTCTTCATTTAATAACGATCACAACCAATAATTGTTTGTAATTATTAATACAAGTAATAATTGCTTGTAAGCCAAGATAATAAATTTCTACTCTATCAAGGAAACAAAGGATTTGTTCTTTCCCATATATTTCTGTCTAAAGAAGCTGTATGTATGCATATAATTATTTTGTTATATTCTACTCAAAAAGTAAAATATATCATCTTGTTTTATAATTTCATGTTGATAAGAAATGAATTTTCAGAGATGAAACTGGCCAATAAGCTAAAGTTGTTCTACATTTCTGCTAACGTAGAGATTATACTGTAACACAGTTCTTCAGGAAGTGCTACATAGTATATTAGTCAATAATGCAGTATCTGAATAGAGAATTTCTGATTTTGAAATCACCATTTCATTTAATAAGGGAGTTGAGGGAAATTGGGGGGCGGGGATGAACCATGAGAGACTATGGACTCTGAAAAGTGTAAATATTCTGGAAAAGCATTTAGCTTGTCTGTATCTCAGTTCTCCCATATGTGAAAAGTAGTAATAAAATACCTACTACATAATGCTAGAGGAAAGATCAACTGAATTAATAAAAATCTTTGGCATAATACCTGGCATATAGTAGGTATAATATAATGAATATTATTATGCTTTTATATCACGTATAGAGGAGTTGGTCAACATAAGTGAATTTTCCCAGTCAGCTGAAATTTAACCATTAAGGTATTGAAATCTCTTTTTCCTTTAATAATTTTTTATGAAAATGATCCAAAAACATGGAATTGAATTTCCACTTCTAGGACAAATAGACTTACAGGGATGAGAGATATCTCCTCCCGTAACAACGAGAAAACAATACAAAGTATGAAAACAAAAACCTTCAGACATTGGACAAAAGGTAGAGGAAGACATAATCCATAAGTAAAGGAAAACAAAAGAGGTGAGACTTACAATAATCCCAGCTTTCAGTGCAAAGAAGTAACACTAAGGAATTTAAATGGCATTCTAGATAAGAAATATCAGTATCTCTTATATAAAATAAAGAACTATAGTCAGTTGAGAAGATGGTTTAATTTTTGGCATGTACGTGATGGCTTAAATATAGTGACATTCATTTCCAAAAAGCTTCTAAGCATTTGAAAAATTACAGAGCACTTATACAGAGTGTGAGGAAAGATAATTGCTGTAGGAGATTTATGGTTATAGAGGAAAATATCTTAAAAGATTTAAGAAAAAAATGTCTTTTTAAATGGAAAAAATACACATGAATTTTCTCCTCAGGTGACTATCCATGAGAGTATGTTAGAAACAGATCTTGCCCTTTCTGGGTCCACATAACTAAGTACTTTGGAACAAAAATCATACTTCAAGACAAGTAAGTAAAACACTGATACATATGAAAACATCCACAATTTCCTACTTTTTCCCATAGAATATCTGAATAAAGTAGTATTTAAAATGAAGTTCTGCCAGCTATAACCATGAACTAAAGCACTAAAACATTTTAAAACTTCAACTATATTATCTAACTCTACCTATTAATATAATTAAGGAAAAAATGAAAGTTTTCATTAGTGATATGAATGATATTTTGACTCCAGCTTATATGTAGAGAATAATCTGGGATTCACTCCCATGGGGTGATGAGATACATAGACTTTCCAAATTAACACATTTTCTAATTTGTCACAGTGCCAGCTGCAGTTCTTCACAAATTAAGTTGCAATGTAATGCTTGAACATGAAGTAAAGTACTGTTTGCAGACTTCGACCTACTTTTGTTACAGAGAACACTCTACCTTTCACACTGAGGAGCATGATGATGGGGTAAAAACTGATGGGGGAGGTCTCTGTCCAAAACTGTATCTGAAATACAAACTGCTTTAAAAATAGAAGCAAGTAACGCCCTAAAGTAACTAATCTCTTAGCATAAATGTACTCAAGATTAAAAGCAGACTTGGCATAAGCAATCTCTACTCAGCATATCATCTGGATGCTTGAGCCTCAAGTTGAAAAGCATTCCATTTTGTTTGTTCAAAAGGAAAGTCAGCACTACAAGTGTTGTGAAAATCTTTCAAAATGTTTCTCCACTCGAGATTATCTGTAGGAAGTTCCACAGGAGACAGCCCTGGAAAATACTATGTCAGACAGTTCATTCCCAGCCACAGGCTTACTAATCAGATTGCACTGATTCTAGAAATGGAAGGCAGATCCAAGGATGATTTGGTATCACTGGTGAACAAGGCCCAGCAGACACTAATTCACTAATTCAAGCAAATTCCCTCATATATGGTGCCAACTTATTCACCAATCAAATAATTTCACTTCAGGGCGCCTCGGTGGCTCGGCAGGTTAAGCCTCTGCCTTCGGCTCAGTTCATGGTCTCAGGGTCCTGGGATCTAGCCCTGCAACAGGCTCTCTGCTTCCCCCTCTCTCTCTGCCTGCCTCTCTGCCTACTTGTGATCTCTGTCTGTCAAATAAAATCTTTAAAAAAATTTCACTTCAGATCTACTACATTCTGAGTATATCAAGTTCTTAAATTTGTCAGTGAAAAATAACATCAAAATTCCTAATGGTGGGGGTGGTGGTGAGGACAGCAGACAAAAAGGGTCATAATAACAAATTATATAGTGTGTTAGAACTTGGTAAGTGCTAATGGGAAAAGAAATATTAAAGTATCCTATTTTTTGGTAACATTGTGTGTCAACTATAATTTTTAAAAGTATTATATTTTCTATATTAACATATGTAAAACAAGAAATCCCTCTTTGGTGTCTAAAAGTATGTAGAAGTGCTGAGAAGAAACAGGAGGAAATGTAGGTAGGGGTATCAGAAAAATATGAAACATAACATCATATTTAAGGTATCTGGCTGTCCTCATTTTTTCTCAATTTAGATCTGAATCCAGCAGCTCCAGGCCCTTTCCAATGAAACTGGAGGCCAACAAGAAAAGGAATAAGAATATACAGAGGAGAACCATTTTAAGTGAGATTGAGCACTGGTCTTCACATGGCTGGCTGGCTCGTTCTTATCCAGATCTCACCTCAAATTACACACTTCTCTAAAACACTCTCTGAAGTAGGTGCTATCTGCCTTATTCTGTATTCTTATATGAACCTATTTCTTTTATACTTTAGCCTGAAACTACCTTAGTTGATTAGTTGATCATTAGTTAAAATGTCTTTCTCCACTAAAATGTAAGCACCATGAGAATAGTAGCCTTGTTCATATTGTTCATAGCATTGTTCTAATACCTAGAACAGCATTTGGTACATAGTAAGCATTTACTAAAAGTCTGTCAAATAAATGAATATAGTGAAAAGCAAAATTTAGCACAAGAGTATTCTTAAGACTCCATATGTCCTTAAGTGCCATGAGAGGAAGTAGGTATAGATATGAAAATATGAAAATAGATATAGATATGAAAAATATTTTTGAATTTTTTATTTATTCTAATTTCTTTCATAAATCAGTAATTATATAAACTATAATAATCTGTTTATTATGGATCATAATATATTATTTTTCCTTATAAAATTGATGTTTTTATACAAATCAAGAGAGAAAATATGTGCTTCTTGTATAAAAAATGTTTTTATTTTTAGTCATAGAAAAATTTTATAAGGTCTACCATTTATAATTTTAGCTATAATATTTCAAAATCAGGGTATCAGAAATTACTTCTTAATATATATTTTCATCTCAGCTTAATTTCAACAATAAACATTTTTAAACCTATTGGCTTCTAGAAATTTCTTTCAGTAGGTGAATTGCATCAGACTGCAATCTTATCTAAAAATCTGAAATATTATTTTTTAAGCCAATGAATAAATAATACTGCTTTAAAAAAGTGATCATTTAGACAATTTTATTTATAAAACAGTGACTCAGATCAATACCAATAACAACACCATAACTTTGTAGTGTCCCTGAGAGTATATCTCCTCAGGATATAGAATATTTCTGACTCTAAAATCTGTTAGGATCTAATTGGAAAGATTTCTATTGGCTGATGCCATTGCTAGAACATGACCCTTTACAGATAATCAATATGTTCCATTTTGCTTATATGGTCTTGCCCATAAAAAATATAAGTTCACTCAAGGTGCACTGAAAGTTAGTTTTAAACTTTAGCCAGCATAAATGCACCACTGAAATTCCTTTTCCTATAATGATGTTATTCAAGTTTATCCCATAATTATTCAAAGAAAATTAATCAAAATCAAGAGACCAATTATGGTAAAATGGCAAAATTTCATAATATCCTAATTTTCTCCAAGTTTTTCAAAAGCCCCAAACACTTACATGGTAAAAAACTGAGTTAGCCAAAACTGTAGCAACAGTGATGTTGATAATATATTTTAAATATTTGATCTTAAATGCAAATTCATATTGAAAACATGTCTAAAATCTAAAACCTGAATTTAAGATATGCTACATTTTTCATTAATTAATAATAATTAATAATCAAAATGGTCAACATTTTGAGTTTATGATTTGATGAAGAAATCTCCATTAAATATCTTTGGATAGAGAAGTAAATTAATAGCTTGATATTTACGACAAAATGTCAGAATTTGTAAGAGAGAAAAAAATGTTAATTTGGAGGACAAATTGGTGTGTGTGCAAAATGTCAGCCTGTCATAAATAAACTCCGCTATAATATGAGATAAACAAAAATGAAAATATAAAGGGATGTGCTGAAATCATCAAATTCATTTAACAAACTGAAAGTAAAGAAGTTCTTCAAACCATTGTTTAGATCACAGTCTTTCAAAATGATGACATAAAAGCATACTTACATAAAGTTAGTTAGTTAATTATTGACATGTCAAAGACAAGCTATGTTTCAACCAAGCAATTCAAGATCTTGTGGGTTTACATATCCAATTTTTTAAAATAAATAAAAGCAAACTGGAGCTTAAGTTAGCTATTACTGGATAAAATCAACCATGATAATCTATTCCAGATAAACATAAAATTCCTATGGATCATTAACAAGATGTTTATTAATGTAATAATCTGTATCATTCCTGATAAAAAAAAAGTATTTCAGGGGAGCCTGGGTGGCTCAGTGGGTTAGAGCCTCTGCCTTCTGCTCAGGTCATGATCCCAGGGTCCTGGGATCGAGCCCCACGTTGGGCTCTCTGCTCCGTGGGGAGCCTGCTTCCTCCTCTTTCTCTGCCTGCCTCTCTGCCTACTTGTGATCTCTGTCAAATAAACAAATAAAATTAATGGGTTTAATTCTTTTTAGAGCAAATAATTGCCTCATCTTCCTCATAACTTTCCTCCTGGTTTAATGCAAAAACAGAAATGGTTTCCCTGTCTTCATCTCAGAACACTCTGGTCACTCTTCACCCAGATGACAAAATGTTCTTTTTAAAACTGAAAAATATTTCTGTAATTTCCCTTTCCACAATTCTACACTCTCCTGACAAATATCATCATTATTAACCAAAGTTCATAATGTATTCAGATATCCTATTTTTATTCCTAGATTCCATCCAGGATAACAAATAACATTTAGTCATTATGTCTCTTTAGGTCCTCTTGGATATGACAATTTCTCAGACGTTGTTTTATATTATTTTCACAGTTTTGAGGAGTAATAGTAAGGTATTTGGTAGAATGCACATCAAGCAGCATTCGTGAAGTGTTTTTCTTATGATTAGGCTGAGGTTACGGAGTTTTTAAAGGAAGACCAAAGAAATTAAAGTGCAATTTTTATCATTTCATACTAAAGGTACAGACTATCAATGTGACTTATTTCTTCTGCTGTTAAAATTGTTGACCTGCCTGAGACAGTGTTTGTCAAGGGTTTGGTTTCTCCTGTAAAATTACTCTTTTTAATACTTTTCCATATTGCACTCTTTAGAGAGTGTTCTCATACACATTTAAGAAGTGGGAAATTAACAGGCTACCTACTTTGACACATGTTATTTACATATATTTGGAAACATGTGAAATTTGTCCATTTATTTATATCAGTATGGTATCATGTATGTCTATTTAATACTTTACAGTATGATCCAATATTACCTTCTTTGTTGCTGAAACTGTTCCAGCTTTGGCCATTGGGAGTTCTTTCATTTGACTCTTGTATCCTTTTGAAATATTCCCGTAATTGTCTTTTGTTATTTGTTTAAACACTTCCTTACTTTCTGGCACTATAAAATACTCCAAGATCATTTTGAGCATTTGCTACCCTAGTCCTTGAATCAACCATTTCTTCTAAGTAGTTTCTTTACTGGAGAATGGTATTAGAAACCAAACCCTAGGCAGTAGGCTTGCTTGCTGATACAAGGTTGTCATTGTTTCTAGGCCTTCTGGGCTCACAGAACAAAGAAATATATGTATATTTACTAACCTGTGGATGTACACATATCTACAAATATTTCTACATATATAATCATTTGTTTCTATATTAAGCTAACCATGAGTTCATACTGATGTCTACAGATGCTTTTTCTTAAATGATTTTATTTATTTATCTGACAGACAGAGATCACAAGTAGACAGAAAGTCAGACAGAGAGAGAGAGGGGGAAGCAGGCTCCCCACTGAGCAGAGAGCCCAATGCAGGGCTTGATCCCATGACCCTGGGATTATGACCTAAGCCGAAGGCAGAGGCCTTAACCCACTGATCACCCAGGTGCCCCTATAGATGCTTTTAAGATACCTTTCATCAGATAGACGAATATTATATATGATAAATATATATATATTTATATATCTAGAAATATAGATTTCTAGAAGCTGAATCCATTAAAAGATCAACAAAGTTTGCAAGTCTCTAGTGAAATTGAGTAAGAGAAGTCACAAATTACCAATATCAGGAATGAAAGAGGGGACATTACTATAGACCTACAGAAATGAAAAGGATAATAAGGTAATTTTTCAAACAAACGAATTCCCATAAATTCAATATACTTGGCGAAATGGAAAACTTCACTGCAATACACAACATAATATAGCTCTCTTAAGGAAAAAATAGATAACCTAAGTAGCTATTAAGCACATTAGATTTTTAATTTAAAACCTTGAAAGAACACAACCAAAACAACAAAATAATCAACTACAGGCATATGAGTTTGTTGGAGAATTCTCAATATTTAAGTAGTATCACATCTACACACCCTATTTTAGAACACAGAAAAGGAAATAACACTTTCATTAACACTTATTTTGTGAGACCAGCACTATTCTGAGAAAAAAAGTCAGACAAAGGCATTATAAAAAAAAAAATCTAGACACAAATATCTCTCATTAATATAGAAGCAGAATAAGATCTCAATAAATATTAGCAAATTGAATCCAGCAATATATAAAAAGGATAATAAATCAATATCAACTGTGGTTTATCCCAGAAATGCAGAACTGGTTCAACATTCAAAGTTAATCAATGCAATTTACTAAGCCTAAAGACTAAAAGTGAATTACCAGAAAACTATTTCACAAGATGCAGAAACATATATATTTGAAACAATTCAACACCAATTATTGATTAAAAAACTATCAGTAAAATAACATAGAAGAAAACTTCTCTAAAGAACTTCTTGAAAAACCTTTAGCTAACATAGTAATTAATGGTGAAGAATGGAATGCTTTCCTTTTAAGACTGTCAACAAGGTGAGTGAAAGAAGCAGGATGGTGAAAGAGTAGGAGATTGAAATAGCATTAGGTCCCAGGAGTTCAGCTAGATAGTTATCAAACCATTCCGAACACCTACAAACTCAACAGGAGATAGAAGAGAAGAAGAGCAGCAATTCTAGGAAAAGAAAATTGACCACTTTCTGGAAGGTAGTACATGCAGAGAAATGAATCTGAAGCAACAGGAAGATAGACTGCGTGGGAGCGGCCATCTCCCGCCAAGGAGTGGAGCAACGGAGCACAAAATCAGAACTTTTAGAAATCTCCTCCACTGAGGGATAACACTCCAGAGGCTAAGCAGGGGTGGAGCCCTCAAGGGGATAGTGTGGTCTCAGGACCTGTGAGGTCACAGAAATATTGGGGATGTCTGAATGTGGCGAGCTCCCAGGAAACAGAGCAGGGAAGCTGGCTACAGCGACGGAGCCGAGAAGTAAGCTCTCAGATAAGAGTTACCTTAAGCTGTGATCAAAGGCACAGTTGAGCCACTGCTCTTCAAGCAGGGACCCCACAAGTGGCAGATCTGGAGAGACTCCCTCCTTCTTCCTGTGGGAGGAGCAGAGCAGGAGCATGTGGCAGGAATCTGCTGGGTTTGGAAACTCCAAATGGGGCTGTGTGCCAGAGATAGAAATGCTCAGTCCCAAGTCAGGTGAGCTCGGAGTGCAGCCAGAGACCAGGGACAGGGCAGGAATTGACTGCATTTCTCTGATGGTGCACTGAGGTGTGGGGCCCTGAGCTCTTGGCTCCTCCAGGCCAGAGACTGGGAGGCCGCCATTTTCATTGCCATCCTCCAAAGATCTATGGAAATCGTGCAGGGAACAAAAGCTGCAGAGAGGGAACCCAAGCTGATTATTTAGCCTGGCCCCTGGCAAGGGTGGTGCAATTCCACCTCGGGCAAAGACATTTGAGAATTACTGCAACAAGTTCCTCCCCCAGAAGATCAACAAGAACATCCACCCAAGACCAAATTCACAAATCAACAAATCAACAAGAACTGCAGAGCTGCAGAGCTAGAGGAAAGCAACACACAGAATTCATGGCTTTTCTCCATGATTCTTTAGTCTTACAAAGTTAAATTTTTTTAATTTTATTTTTTCTTATTCTATTTTTTAACTTTTCCTCTTTCCTCTTTTAACGTTTATTAACTATTTATCTTATCATTACCTTTTTAAAAATATCCTTTAAAATTTTCATTATTATAGTCATATTTTATCTCTTCATTATATTTAATCTTATTTTTTATATACATATACTTTTTTTCTTTAAAATTTTCAGAATTCAATTTCTTCTAATTGATCAAAATACACCCTAAATCTAGCTCGAGCCTGATCACATTTTTTTCTTCTTTTTCCAACCAACTTATCTTCTAAATTCCTTTTTTAGAATCTTTTTAAATTTTCATCTTTACAATCATACTCCATCCCTTCATTGTGTTTACCCTTATTTGTGTGTGTGTGTGTGTGTGTGTGTGTATAACTTTTTCTTTCCTTAAAATTTTGAGAGATAGTTTCTTCTAAGAGACCAGAATACACCAAAAATCAAGTGGGTGTCTCTGTCTTATTCACCAGTGTGTGTGTGTGTGTGTGTGTGTGCGCATTTTTTTAACTTTTCCCCCTTTCCTCTCCCCCCATTTTTGGGTCTCTTCTGATTTGGTTAGCATATATTTTTATGCGGGCGTTGCCACCCTTTTAGAATTTTACTCTCTCATTCATATATTCTTACCTGGATAAAATGACAAGGCAGAAAAACTCACCACAATAAAAAGAACAAGAGGCAGTACCAACAGCTAGGGAACTAATCAATACAGACATTAGTAATATGTCAGAACTAGAGTTCAGAGTGACGATTACCAAGGTGCTAGCTGGGCTCAAGAAAGGCATGAAAGATATTAGAGAAACCCTTTCTGGATAACTAAAATCCATTTCTGGAGAAATAAAAAAACTAAAATCTAACCAAGTTGAAATTTTAAAAAAGCTATTAAGGAGGTGCAATCAAATATGGAGGCTCTTACTGCTGGGATAAATGAGGCAGAAGAGAGAATTAGTGATATAGAAGACCAAATGATGGAGAATAAAGAAGCTGAGCAAAAACGAGACAAACAATTACTGGAACACAAGGGAAGAATTAGAGAGATGAGTGATACCATAAGATGAAACAATATTAGAGTAATTGGGATCCCAAAAGAAGAAAGAGAGAGGGGGGGAGAAGGTATATTGGAGCAAATTATAACAGAGAATTTCCCTAATATGGCAAAGGGAACAAGCATCAAAATCTAGGAAGCAGAGAGAACCCCCTCAAAATCAACACAAATAGGTACATACCCTGTCATCTAATAATAAAAATTACAAGTCTTAGTGACAGAGAGAACATCCTGAAAGCAGCTCGGAAAAAAGGTTTTTAACATACAATGGTAGAAATATTAGATTGGGAGTAGATTTATCCACAGAGACTGGCAGGCCATAAAGGACTGGAATGATATATTCAGAGCACTAAATGAGAAAAACATGCAGCCAAGAATAATATATCCAGCTAGGATATTATTGAAAATAGAAGGAGAGATTGAACCCTGCTTCCCCCTCTCTCTGCCTGCCTCTCTGCCTACTTGTGATCTCTCTCTCTCTCTCTAATAAATAAATAAAATCTTAAAAAAAAAAAAAAAGAAAATAGAAGGAGAGATAAAAGGCTTCTAGGACAACTGAAAATTAAAACAATTTGTAAACACCAAACCAGTCTTACAGAAAATATTGAAAGGTGTCCTCTAACCAAAAAGAGAGCTTCAAAGTAATACACCAGAGGGACGCCTGGGTGGCTCAGTGGGTTAAAGCCTCTGCCTTCAGCTAAGGTCATCATCCCAGGGTCCAGGGATCGAGCCCTGCATCAGGCTCTCTGCTCAGTGGGGAGTCTGATTCCCCCTCTCTCTGTCTCTGCCTGGCTCTCTGCCTACTTGTGATTTCTGTCAGATGAATTTAAAAAAATCTAAAACAAACAAAAGTAATAGACCAGTAAGGAACAAAGACAATATACAGTAACAGTCACCTTACAGCAATACAATGGCAGTAAATTCATATCTTACAATAGTTACCCTAAATGGGTAAATGGGCTAAATGCCCCAATCAAAAGACACAGGGTACCGAATGGATTAAAAAAAAAAAGACCCATTGATATGCAGTCTACAAGAAACTCATTTTAGACACAAAGACACCTCCAGATTTCACGTGAGGGGGTAAAAAACAATTTACCATGCTAATGGACAAGAAAAGAAAGATATATAGATTTCTAAGCCAAAGACTATAATAAGAGAAGAGGAATGGCACTACATCATACCTAAAGGGTCTGTCCAACAAGATCTAACAATTTTATATATCTATGCCCCTATCATGGGAGCAGCCAATTACATAAACCAATTAGTAACAAAATCAAAGAAACACATCGACAATAATACAATAATAGTAGGGGACTTTAACACCCCCCCTCACTGAAATGAACAGATTATCTATGCAAAAGATTAACAAGGAAATAAAGGCCTTAAATGACACACTGGACCAGATGGACATCAAAGATATATTCAGAATACTCCATACCAAAACAACAGAATACACATTCTTTTCTACTGCACATGGAACATTCTCCAGAATAGATCATATCCTGGGTCACAAATCAGGTCTTCACCAGCACCAAAAGATTGGGATCATTCCCCACATATTTTCAGGCCACAATGCTCTGAAACTAGAGCTCAATCACAAGAGGATATTTGGAAAGAACTCAAATACATGGAGGCTAAAGAGCATCCTACTAAAGAATGAATGGGTCAACCAGGAAATTAAAGAAGAATCAAAAAATTCATGCAAACAAATGATAATGAAAATACAATGGTTCAAAATCTGTGGGACACAGCAAAGGTGGTTCCGAGAGGAAAGTATATATAGATACAAGCCTTTCTCAAGAAACAAGAATGGTCTCAAGTACACAACCTAATCCTACACTTAAAGGAGTTGGAGAAAGAACAGCAAAGAAAGCCTAAAACCAGCAGGAGAAGAGAAATCATAAAGATCAGAGCAGAAATCAATAAAATAGAAACCAAAAGAACAGTAGAACAGATCAACGAAACTGGGAGCTGGTTCTATGAAAGGATTGATAAAGGTTCTATAATAAGATTGATAAACTCCTGGCCAGATTCATCAAAAAGAAAAGATTAAGGCTCCAAAATTATAAAATCATGAATGAAAGAGAATAGATCACAACCAACACCAAAGAAATACAAACAATTATATGAACATGTTATGAGCAACTATATGCCAACAAATTTGACAATCTGAAAGAAATGGATGCATTCCTAGAGACATATAAACTACCAAAACTGAACCAGGAAGAAAAAGAAAACCTGAACAGACCCATAACCAGTAAGGAGATTGAAGCAGTCATCAAAAATCTCCCCAAAAAACAAGAGCCCAGGGCCAGATGGCTTCCCAGGAGAATTCTACCAAACATTTAAGGAAGAATTAAAACCCATTCTCCTGAAACTGTTCCAAAAAATAGAAATGGAAGGAAAACTTCCAAACTCATTTTATGAGGCCAGCATTACCTTGATCCCAAAACCAGACAAGGATCCCACCAAAAAGGAGTACAGACCAATATCCCTGATGAACATAGATGCAAAAGTTCTCACCAAAATACTAGTCAATAGGATACAACAGTACATTAAAAGGACTATTCACCATGACCAAATGGGATTTATTCCTGGGCTGCAAGGTTGGTTCAACATCTGCAAATCAATCAATGTGATCCAATACATTAATAAAAGAAAGAACAGGAACCATATGATACTCTCAACAGATGCTGAAAAAACATTTGACAAAGTACAGCATCTTTTCCTGATCAAAACTCTTCACAGCATAGGCATAGAGGGTACATACCTCAATATACTCAAAGCCATCTAGGAAAAACCCACAGCGAACATCATTCTCAATGGAGAAAAACTGAGAGCTTTTCCCCTAAGGTCAGGAACACAGTAGGGATGTCCACTATTACCACTGCTATTGAACATAGTAATAGAAGTCCTAGCCTTGGCAATCAGACAACAAAAGAAAGAAAAGGCATCCAAATCGGCAAAGAAGTCACTCTCACTCTTGCAGACAATATGTTACTTTATGTGGAAAACCCAAAAGACTCCATTCCAAATCTTCTAGAATTCATACAGGAATTCAGTAAAGTATCAGGATAAAAAATCAATTCACAGAAATCAGTTGCATTTCTGTACACCAATAGGTTTGGAAGAAAAAATATTGTGAAAAATGTCTATGCTGCCTGAAGCAATCTACACATTTAATGCAATCCTTATCAAAATACCATCAATTTTATGCAAAGAAATGGAACAAATAATCCTAAAATTTATATGGAAACAGAAACAACCCCAAATAGTCAGAGGAATGTTGAAAAAAGAAAACCAAAGTTGGCAGCATCTCAATCACAGACTTCAAGCTCTATTACAAAGCTGTCATCATCAAGATAGTATGGTACTGGCACAAAAACAGAACCATAGATCAATGGAACCAAATAGAGAGCTCAGAAATGGACCTTTAACTCTATGGTCAACTAATCTTCAACAAAGGAGAAAGAATGTCCAATGGAAAAAAGGCAGTCTCTTCAACACATAGTGTTGGGAAATTTGGAAAGCCACATACAGAAAAATGAAACTGGACCATTTCCTTACATCACACAGAAAAATAGACTCGAAATGGATGAAAGACCTCAATGTGAGAAAGGAACCTATCAAAATCCTTGAGGAGAATATAGGCAGCAGCCTCTTCGACCTCAGCCGCAGCAACTTCTTCCTAGAAAAATCGCCAAAGGCAAGAGACGCAAGGGCAAAAATGAACTACGGGGACTTCATTAAGATCAAAAGCTTTTGCACAGCAAAGGAAACAGTCAACAAAACCAAAAGACAACTGAAAGAACGGGAGAAGATATTTGCAAACAACATATCAGATAAAGGGCTAGTATCCAAAATCTATAAAGAACTTATCAAACTCAACACCCAAAGAACAAATAATCCAATCAAGAAATGGGCAGAAGTCATGAACAGACATTTCTGCAAAGAAGACATCCAAATGGCCAACAGACAAATGAAAAGTGCTCAACATCTCTCGTCATCAGGGAAATACAAATCAAAACCACAGTGAGATACCACATCACGCCAGTCAGAATGGCTAAAATTAACAAGTCAGGAAATGGCAGACGATGGCGAAGATGCTGAGAAAGGGGAACCCTCCTACGCTGTTGGTGGGAATGCAAGCTGGGACAGCCACTCTGAAAAACAGTATGGAGGTTCCTCAAAAAGTTGAAAAGAGCACTACCCTATGACCCAGCAATCGCACTACTGGGTATTTATCCTAAAGATAAAAATGTACTGAACCAAAGGAGCACGTGCACCCGAATATTTATAGCAGCAATGTCCACAATAACCAAACTATGGAAAGAACCTAGATGTCAATCAACAGATGAATGGATAATGAAGATGTGGTATTGTATACAATGGAATAGTATGCAGCCATGAAAAAAAGATGAAATCTTGCCATTTGCAACGGCATGGAGGGAACTAGAGGATATTATGCTGACCGAAATAAGTCAATCAGAGAAAGATAATTATCATATGATCTCTCTCATATGAGGAATTTGAGAGGAAGTTCAGGGGGTAATGGTGGGTAGGGATGGGAAAAATGAAGCGAGGGGATCCGGGAGGGAGACAAACCATAAGAAACTCTTAATCTCACAAAACAAACCTAGGGTTGCTGGGGGGTGGTGGTGTAGGGATAGGGTGGCTGGGTTATGGACATGTGGACGGTATGTACTATGGGGTGTGCTGTGAAGTGTATAAGCCTGATGATCCACAGACTTGTACCCCTGGGGCAAATTAACACATTATATGTTAATAAAAATAATTTTAAAAAAAGATTGGCAACAAGGCAACAATGTCTGCTCTCAAAACCTCTCAGTACCACACTGAAGCTCTTACCAATACAAGTAAAAAAGAAAAAAAAATTAGAACTGGAAAGGAAGAAATAAAACTCTATTTTCAGACAGCATGATTTTTAATCCCCAAAACTAATAATAAATAATAAATTAATTTAGTTACTTTGCAGAATACAAAGTTACAATACTCTATTGCATTTCTATATACTAACAATAAACAATTGAAAATAGAAGTGAAAAAACACAATTTATACTAGTATCAAAAACTATGAAATTATATCTGATAAAATATGTGCAAATCACATATGTTGAATATTACAAAATACTAACAACAGAAATCAAATTAGACCTAAATAAACAGATATATTATAGTCATGAATTTCAAGTCTTAATAGAATTAAGATGAGAATTCTCCCCAGACTGACCGATAAATTCAATGCAATCGCAATCAAAATCTCAGGATTTCTTGTAGAAGTTAAAAAAGGAGATTCTAGTATTTATCTACAAAGGCAAAGAAATAGGATAGCCAAAAGATTTTTGAAAGGAAGAACAAACTGCAAGAGTCATGGTATCTGATTCAGGACTTATAAAATAGCTACTGTAAACAAAGCAATGTGAACTGATGAAAAGATAGACACGTATCTGAAAGGAGCAGAACAGAGCCTAGAAATCAATGTACACAAACAAAATCAATTGATTTTTGACAAAGGTTCAAGGACAATGCAATGATGAAAGGATACTCTTGTTTAATAAATGTTGCTGAAATATACAACAAAATGCAAACAGTAAATATCAGCCCATACATTGAAACATATAAAAAAATAAAAATTATAGGCCTTAATGTAAAACATAAAATTATTTTAAAAATTATAAAATTTCAGGAGAAAAAAATCTTTGTTACCTGGTTTAGGCTAGGATTTCTTAAATATAACATCAAAAACATGGTCCATTAAAAAAAGAGAAACTGATAAATTGGACTTGATTAAAACTAAAAACTTCTGTTCTTTGATAGAATGTTAACAGAACGAAATAGCAAGAAATAATCTGGGAGACAGTACCGCAACACACATTTTAGAAGGACTTGTATCCATAATATATAAAGAACTATCAAAATAAAAAAACCTGGGCAAAGATTGGAACAGATACTTCACCAAAGAAAATATATGAATGCAAATTAAACACATGAAAAGATGGTTAACACCATTAGTTTTTAGGAAAAATAAAATTAAATCAAGAAATTACCATTCACATATCTTCGAATAACTAAAACCAAAACAACAAGAAAATTGACAATATCAAGTACTTTTGAAGATGGGAGCAAGTAGAATGCTAATATATTATTAATGGAAATGCAAAATTGTACAATCATTTCAGTAAATACTTACAAAAGTAAACATGCAATTGCTACACGACCTACACATAGATACCAGGAGAACATATACCCACAAAAAACCTATATGTGAACATTTAGAGTGGTTTAATTAAAAACTGCCCCAAACTGGACAGAGCCCCATAATTCATCAACTAGTGAATGAATAAACAAATTATTATATCTCTCTTCCAAAGAATATATTCAATAATAAAAAAAGAATCAAATGTTCACAGAGATATCAACTTGAGTAACCTCAAATATATTATAAAACAAATACATACTATATAATTCCATTATATAAAAATTATAGAAAGGCAAAGCTATAATGATAGAAAGTGATCAGTTTTCTATTAGTCTCGGTCAGTGAGAGATGATTAATAGCAATGGTATGTACAGCAAATTTTTGGTTGATGAAATTTTTAATCTTGATTACAGTGGAGATTATATTATTATGTACGACTGCCAAAATTCATAAAATTGTGCACTTAAGATGAATGAATTTAATTGTGTGTAGGGGTGCCTGGGTGGCTCAGTCACATAAGTAGTCAACACTTGATTTCAGCTCAGGTCATGGATCTCAGGGTTGTGAAACTGAGCTCTGGTCAACTTGATATATCTTTCTTCTTTAAACTCCAGAACATCCATACCTATCACAACCAATCTTATTTTGTAGCTGTCATAAATTTTTCCATTTGTCTCTATAAGAATGTTTCTTAAGTATGATTATATATATTCCTCACATTTATAATTTCTGATTATATAATTGATATATTAGTTAAATAATGAATAAAACTAACAATTTCCAATAACATTTCTTGAACTTATGCCAACCTAGGTTTAATGACAAAAGAATTGAAGCTTAAAAAACAGGAAAATATATTTGAAAATTTATATGATAAATTTCTCAAGCTTATAAAAATTTGGAAAAAAAACACACAAGTAAAACAACAACAACAACAACAATAATAATAACAGGAGGAAGGGAAATAAAATAATATACGCTTTGGGATAATTTGAGAAAAAATTATACAAGGGCATCTGTATCAGCACATTTGTAATGATAACACTTCTCAAACCACACACATAAGATAAAGCTTCCTCTTTTACTTTAATATCTACATATCTAGTAGCTTTCCAACCTTATTCTGTGCTCAAATGACTCATCTTCTGTGTTCAAAAATGCTAAAACACTTGTGATAAAAATTTACAGACATCAGCATTAGGTTTCTGTTCTTTTCTATCTTGTTCTGTTTAAGTTAACCATTATTAGTAAGGGGATCTACCTAGTTTACTATGGAAATTAGAATTTCAAATTGAAGAATGATTCCTAGCATCATTCTCATAAAAAAAAAAATCAAATCTAAATTATGACATCAGTTTGCAGATTGACTTAATAGTAAATTACAAAATCCCATTTACTCAGAAACAGGTAATTTAGATTCAATCTAATTTAATTTAATTTAAGTGGTAATGTATAAGAGTTGATGAGTAGCACTATTGTAAGAGAATACAAAGTACTTAAGCTCAATGCACTCTTTTTGTTTTTCAAGTTATTAGCACTGCAGTTATAGTAGTAATTTTTTCCCTTTTTTTATTATCAAGATTCAATTACATGGCATTACAAGTCATAAAGAATAAATGTTACCAAAATAAAATCTCACTTTAGGAACTGATGCAAATCAACTCAGTAGCACGATTACTAGCATTCCAAAAGAAAAAAAAATTCATGTTTAATTAATAGATGATTGACATAGTTATCATACAACATTGCTACTATGTATCTCACAGTCACATATTTTTAAGGATATTTGAATGCTAAAGAGATTGATGATCTATAAAATACTGAAGACAATGAAAAAAATTTAACACTAGAAGGATTTACATTAAATTGATACAGCCTTCTTAAATAAATAAATTGATCAAATAATATATTAAGATGGCCAAATTAAAGTCTGAATAACTGTGTATAAATAGTCACATACTCAAAATTTCCTACTCTGATAAATGATCTGAAGGAGAAATAATCACTTCCTTGATTTCTAAATGCTACTAGTAAGTATAAGATTTATGATGCTGTAAGAATTAAACTTTTACAATACATGTAACTCAGTAACAACTCAGAAAGTAAAGGAAAAAAAGTTGGTACAATACTTACAAAAAAATACTTATTTTATTTACAGAAAAGTAAAATAAAAATTCTCAACAAAGATGTTTCATTCCTCAAACACTTTAATAAACATTAAAAAAAATCATTGAGCCAGTGGATTTTGGCAGAAACAATGCTTTCAGAATGAGAGGTCATAATTTGCCCTTTAATTCAGCAATTATCACAATCTTTACCCACATGCAGTCTTAACACCACAAGGACTGCTTGTCAAATAATTCACCTCTAGTTGTTTGGTTTTTTTCTTCAATTTTTTTTGTTTTGTTTTGTTTTTACTATTGAGTTGTATGGGTTCTTGATATATTTTGGATATTAACCCCTTATCAGATACATGACTTGGAAATATGTTCTCCCAATCTGTAGGTTGCCCCTTGATCTTGTTGATGGTTTCTTTTGCAATACAGAAGTTTATTCTTTGATCTTCAGGGGCCCTGGATGTCAGCTGAGGCACTCAGTTTTGAACAAATGTTTCAGATGTGAAAGTTGCTATGAGAGTAATTAATGTTCTCACTTCACAACAACAATAAAATGGTTAATTATCTGAAGTAAAGAATGTGTTAACTAACCTTATTTTGGTAAACATTTTTCAATATATAAATATATCAAAACATTATATAGTACACCTTAAATTTACAGTTATATGTCAATTATATCTCAATAATGTTGCAGAGAGAGCTAAAAAACAAAACAGAATGATCCATTCTCTTTTTGTTTGCAAACAAGGTACAGCTACCTCCAGAATAATGTCAGTTATTCTGTCTGCCATTGTTCCTATAGTCCTAATGGAATCGGATGACAGCCAGAAAAGAGGACATGAAATGGTTTGGTCAAAAAAGAATGCCTCGTGTGACAAGGTGAAATCTAAGTCTAACTTATCTCATTTTCTAATCATATGAGAACATTTTAAAATTAAATAATTTTCACTGCTTTTATCATTTAAATTTAATCCCCCAAAAGAAACTTTTCATAAATCAAACATATATCAATTACTACATTCTAATAATTAAGTGGTATAAAAATTTCATTGTCTATTCAAAATCTTCAAAGTAAAATCTCAGAGTGTAATCAGAAGATTATTTTATCTTACACCATTAGAGATAGTCAGAAAGCCACATATATCTTCTCTACAATATATTATGACTATAATAAAGCCTTTACTCAGTTTTGGAAGTGGAATGCTCATTATTAAGCCTGGCAAACCATTCTTTTGGACATCTTTATTCATTAGAAATTTGGCCTTAAACCACAATATATTTCTCTCTAACATCTAACTGACTGATTTTAGTTCTATTTTCTAGGGTTCCATAGAAATTCTACTCCATGTAAAAGTTACAATTCATTAAATCTTCTTCATATGATATAATTTCAATCTATAGTTTACCTTTTCTGGATGTATCATACTTTGTTAATGTCCCTATTACTATGAGGCAACCAGAACTGGACGTCTTCTATATGCTTATAGTACAATAAAATCAAGCAGGTTTTTGTGAACAGATCATAGACTTTATTTTTGGACATGTTAGTTTTTGAAATACCTATCATATATTCAAGTGGGCAGATCAAGAAAGTAGCTGGATATGCACAACGAGTGTTTATAAAAAAAGGCCTGGGTTTAGGTATAAGTTTAGAAATAACAGTCTTCTAGTGACCTGAAGATTTACATCTTAGAAATTTTCAACATCCCTTCCACTGGAGTCGTCTGGTCCTGGCTGTCCTTCATATGCAGTACTTTTCAGAATAGCCAATAGCCCTAGTTCCAAAAATTTTCCCAAGAATTTCAAATTGTCTTCAAGAGTATATTTTAAACATATAAGAGAAATTATCAGCAATGTGAAAGGAGAATGAGAAAACTCCACTTAGTCTGAGCATTTCACAATGTGTATATATGTCCAATCACTATGCTGTATATCTAAAACTAACAGGATACAGAATGTCAACTATACTTCAATTATAAATGAATAAGTAAATAACACTTAGAAATAAAGTACGTGAAATAAAATGTAGAGTAGATGGATATATGAGTAGAAGAAATTGGCATGCTGGATGACCAGATGGAGGAGGCAAAGGGAGAGAGAAAAGAGAGAAAATATAAAAGAAAGGCTAAGATATGGGAGAGAGATACAGAAATGTGGTCTGATATTAATATTAATATTATTAACATTATTATTAAGAATCTCAAAATGGCAAAGAAAAATGGACTGGAAGAAATATCTGAAAGCACATGGAGATACATTTCCTTTAATTAAAAAAAAGATGAATGACTGAAAATCTCATACCTAGACACATTAGAGTAAAATGAAAGAATATCAAATATGAAACAAAATATTCTGGGGCACCTGGGTGGCTCAGTTGGTTGGACATCTGACTTTTGATTTTAGCTCAGGTCATGACCTCAGGGTTGTGGGATGGGGCCCAGTGTCCAGCTCCGAGCTCAGCACAGAGTCTGCTTGTTCCTATCCCTATTTCTCCCCTCACTCATGCTCTCTCTCTCTCTCTAAAATAAATAAAATAAAATCTTTTAAAAATTCTTAAGGGAGAGAAGAGAGGAAGATTCAGAAAGAGAGAATCAGTAATAAGAATTGGAATGATATGGCATTAATTTCAATATTTAAATCTGAGTGGACATCTTATTAATAAAATATATAGTCTATAATCTAGCAAAAAATTACAACCTCTTCACATTTGAAGGCCTTTTCAATTTCAGATGATTGCTTGTAATGACAATCAAGAGTTTTTCAGTTAAATACTATTAATTATAGCTAACACTAAGCACTTATTATACATTTTGTATGACATGTATTATCTTTTTAATTTCTGAAACTACCCTAAGAGAGTGTATTTGGCAAAACTGTAAGATGGCCCACAAGAATCCCAGTCTCTAATGTACACACCCTGTATATCCCTTCCTCTAAATCTGAAAATGATGGAAAAGGTCACTCCCTTCATTAGAAAAAAATGGTGGCTTTCCCCTACAGTTCCTGACCTTTAGAAGTTCCCTCTTTCCCATTTCAGACCAGAAGTGGAGGGTTTCTTCTACAACTCACTTTCTCTGAACCACAGTGCTCACTTCTGGGGCTGAGGCTGTCTTGGGTTCAGGTCAGTGAATTCCAGGGAGGGGACATGGTAGTCTCACCAGTTCAGTGGTCTTTAAATTCTAACATTCTTCTTTAATCTACCTATTGATGATTACTTCTCAGAGACCCCAAATGGCTAACTTATAAATTTGGCCCAGATATTTTTGGTTATGTTCAGTGGGAGAAAAAGGCTACTATGTATTTACCCCATCTTACTTCTTATTTGAAATAGGAATGCTTCCAATGACCTGTCTAGTAAATTGACTTTTATTAGTTTTTATTAAAAGTTCCATGTGTACTTCAGAAGTATCTCAATTCTGTCATTGTATGTTATGTTCTCTCTCCCTCATGTATATGTAACCACACAGTCATGTTATTGTGCTGTATAGATCTTTTATCTTAGGGTTATGATACTAAGATACTTTATTTCTTTTATTCTATTAGCTAATAAGAGTTAAAAGTGGGATAAAATCTCTACAATGAATTTGTCTACACACCCACGCATGCACACAAACATACATAAGCAAATGCCATAGACTTCACAGACATCTTTAAGTAATTAAGGATAGTCCAAACAATGCAGAAATTGGAATTGCAGAAAAAGAAGTATTCATGTTAACAGAAAATTACATGGAAAGAAGCTATAGAGGCTAGAAGAACACCTTAATATATTACTAATTTAAATATGAAATTTGTGATACATTTACATCATTAAAACTGTAGCGACCATATATTGTCTACTAGGATGAAATCATTTATATTTCTATTGGAGTAAATTGATTCTCGTCCAACTACTGTTGGACAAGAATCTTTTGCAGTGCTATTATAAAACAAAACTCATTTACATATTTATTGGATCTATTAGAGGTATAAATACCAATCATTTAAAAACTATACATTATTCCAAATAATAACAAGTCAGTCAAAGTTAGACACTCTAGAGAATCAGAAAACCCCTTGGGGAATCCATTATACAATACCTAGCATAATACCGATAAGTTAGACAATAATCACTTTTGCCTATTTCCAAATTTTGTACAGTCTTTCCCAGTCATCTCCTTTCAAATCATAATATCTCCACAAATTATTCTTATATATAAACTACTTTGTGTGATCAACAGAGCTTTCTTTTCATTAGGTTTATATAGAATATTCTGGGCATACTTTTAATTTCAACCATTTGAATCATCATATTTTTTTGAAGATTTTGTTTATTTATTTGACAGATAAAGAGAGAGCGAGAGAGAGCACAAGCAGGGGGAACAGCAGAGGGAGAGGGAGAAGCTGGCTCTCTGCTTCAGGGAGCCAAATGCAGGCTCTATCCCCGGACCTCAAGATCATGACCCAAGCAAAAGGCAGATGCTTAACAACTTAGCCACCCAAGTACACCTGAAGCATTATATTTAAAGTATGCCTCTTTTAAGCAGTTTTTTTTCAATCCTATATGATAGTTTTGGGCTTTTACTTGATGTACATCATCCATTGAAATTTAATGTGATTAATAATATAGTTCAGTTTAGACTTATGATCTTATGACTTATGACCTTGAACTATCTTTGTTATGCACCTCTTTTTCTCTTTTCATACTTTCTTGTGAGTTCATGAAATATTTTTATTAATCAATTCAAATCCTTGATCACTTGTTAGTTCAGGCTATCCTTTATTCTTCTCTAGATTTACCCTAGAAATTATAAAAATTAAAACCTCTTAATATTTGCAACCTTTTACGATTTCACTGATATTGCTACTTAGACTACGTTAGCTCTGCTTACCCCATTGCTCTCCGCAGTATTGTTGTTGTGTATTTTTTTTTCCTACACATATTTTAAACTTCATGAGCTCAGTTATGTTAAGTGTCTGCTTTTGGCTCAGGTCATGATCCCAGGGTCCTAGGATCAAGCCCTGCATTGGGCTTCCTCCTCAGCCAGGAGTCTCTTTCTCCCTCTCCCTCTGCTCCTTCCCCTACTTGTGTACGCTCGCTCTCTCTCTCACATATAAATAAATAAAATCTTAGAAAATTAAACTTCATGGTTATTTTTAATTTTTTAATTTATTTTTTTTAAAGATTTATTTATTTGAGAGAGTGTGGGGGGAGGGGCAGAGAGGGAGGGAAAAAGAGAATCCTCAAGCAGACTCCCCACTGCGCAGGGAGCACCTGATGCAGAGCTCTATCCCAGGACGTGGAGATCATGACCTGACCTGAAACCAAGAGTTGGCCACTTAACTGACGGAGCCACTCAGGTGCCCCAGTCTATTTTTTCTACTCAGTATTCATTTAAGTTTGCCTATTCTGTTATTCTTCACTTACTATCATATTTATATGTTTATATCTGAGCTCATTTTCCTTTGGCCTAAGCTCCTCTCTGTGGTACTTCTTTTGTCACCCACCTAGTGCTAGTAAAATCCTTCATATTTTGACTGAAAATGCCTTTTTTTTACCTTGAATTGAAAAATATTTTTGTTGTTTATATCTGGCAGATATTTTTGTTCAGCGCATTAAGATGTCTTTCATTTTCTCCTGGCTAATGGTTTCTATTGTGAAGTCACCTGTCAGCACTGCTGCAATTAGACTGGTCTGACCATGAACTTTTCAGAGAAGTTTCTCCTCCAGAGAAAGTGGAAATATGCAAGTCCTCTAAGTTCTAGGCTTAAAACTTACATACACTACCTTAGCCTCATTAACTAACAAAAGCAGGACAACTATCTAAACCCAAAGCCAAGGATGAGAAAATATACTCTATAACTTTAATGCAAGAAACTGTAAAATCACACAAAATAAAAAGAGCGATTACCAGCAAAGGTAATCTTGGACAATACTGCAATTTACCACAACTACATTCTAATTTCTCTCTTCCTCTGGTCTAATCTGTGAAACCCATACATGGAGAAACTAATTCTGCTGATTTTATTTTTAATCCTTTTATCCATTTGATTATTCTTATTAAAGATTATATTTCTTTAATGAAATTTTCATTTTAGTTAACCTTTTTTTCCTGAAGATTAATCACAGATATTTTAAAATTGATAAAATCTTGTTTACCATGGGGATCTTTTTCTGTAGTCTTTTCTTTTTCCTCTTGGATTTGATCTTTTATTCCCATTCCTCCTAATGACTGAGAACTTTTAATTCTTTATGTGACACTATGTATCAAAAATGGCAGATGCAGTGGATTTTAGTTTCTTCCAGAAAGATTCTTCTATTTTTCAGAAAAGTAAAGAAGGACTGATCACCTTGATCAAATCAGGGAATGAAATAATTTGAGGCTATCTGCTGTGACCTGACTTAGAGAACACAGAACTTAAGGAGACACAATTGAAAGCTCCAGGGTCTCTTCTCCTTGGCAGGAAGATCGTATTTGCAAGCCAATTTTCATCTCCCTAGCACCTTGAGAAGCAGCTGCTCTTTGGGTATTGCCCACATTCCTTCAGTATTCATATTCCAGTGTACAATAGGATCTTCACACCAGGTAAATGCATTTGTAACAGACCTTTCTCTGGCAATGCAATTATGTTCAGCTCATATATACACGTGGCAAAAAGGTACAGCAAATTGTGGTGTAAAATACCATTAACTCTTCCTCATAGAAATGTGGACCAAAATCCTAAAAGATATTTACATTTGATTCAGTTTGCCCTTTTAGAAATATCAACTCCTTGACCTTTATGCAGAATAATTTTTAATTGAAAATTTTATTGACATAATTTATAGATTCACATGTTATAAGAATAGAAAGACAGCCCTTCTACACTTTGCCCAGTTTACCCCAAAAGTAATATTTTCCAAAACTATGATATAATACTCCAGAGATTAATATTCATCTTACCCATATTTCCCTAATTATAGTTGTACTCATTTATGTGTACATTTTATCTCATGTGTACGTTCCTAAATCCATCACCAATCAACATACTGAATAGTTCCAAAACTAATAAGGATTTTTGGAGATGTCATGTAAAGTTCACATCTACCTCTCTCCTATCCCTGTTTCACCTCACCCACTTTGCTCCCTAATCCTAGGCATCATTAACTTGTTCTCCATTTCTAAAATTATATCATTTTAAATTATTAACTAAATCGTATCATACAATGTGTTACTTACTGAGACTGGCTTCTTTTTAGTCAGTATAATTTCTAAAAGATTCACCTAGAGCATTATATGAGTCAATAGTTTGTTCCTTTTATTGCTGAGAAGTATTACATGGTATGTAGGTACCACAGTTTGTTTGACTATCCCACGGCTAAATGATGACTTCAGTTTTTGGTTATTACAAATAAAGGTGTTGTGAACATTTGTGTACAGGTATATAAACACAAGTTTTCGTTTCTCTAGGACAAATGTCCAAGAATAAAACAGCTGTAGTATGATGATTTCATATTAAGTTTTATAAGACACTAATGCATTATTTACCTGAGTAGTTCTACCATCTTATAGTGCTGTAAGAAATGTATGAGTGATATAGTTACTCCATACCCTTGAATGCATTCAGTACATTATTATTTACCCATTTGATTAAGTGTGTAGTGATATTTAATTATGGTTTTTACTAATGATTTTGAACCCCTCTTAATATGCTCATTTGGCAATTTTAGATCACTGCTTCATGTCTTTGCGAATTTTCTAATCACCATATTTGGTTTCTTAAAGGCTGGGTATTAAGAGCTCTTCATATATTTTATACAGTAGTCTTTTCTTGGAAATGTGATTTATTGATATTTTCTCCCATTGTATAGCTTATATTCTAATTTGATATGGGCTCTTGAAAGGCAGGTTTATAATAGTGATGAACTCTAATGTATCATATTTTCCTTTATAAGTTAGGCCTTTGGTGTCAAGCCTAAGAACCTTTCGCTCATCCCTACATTCTTAAGATTTTTCTCTTATGTTTTTCTAGAATTTTTATAGCTTTAAGTTTACATTTTAGTATATAATTCATTTAGAGTTGACTTTTGTACAAGGTATAAGGTTTAGGTTCCAGTTCATCGTTTGCCTCCAACTGTTTCAGTATCATTTGCTGAAAAAACTATCCTTTTCATTGAAATACTTTTGTCCCTTTGTAAAAAGCCAGTTGAATATATTTTTGTGGACCTATTTCTGGGTTCTCCATTCTGTTGCACTGAACCATGTCTGTTTTTCCACCAATCCTATATTCTCCTCATTGCTGTACTTATGTAGTAAGACAATATAAAAAAGAGTAATTCTTCCTGGTTTAGTTTTCTCTAAAACTAAACTAAACTAAAACTAATATGATTTGATTTCTGTCAAATCATATTAGCTATTCTGGGGCTTGTTCCTTTCCATATAAATTTTAGAAGAAGCTTGCCTATATCTATAAAATATCTTCCTGGGATACTGATAAGAATTGGATTACACCTATAGGTCAATTTGGAAAGAACTGGTGTAGTTCTTTATGATAAGTCTTTCAACCCATAAATATGGTCTGTCTTTCCATTAATTTAGGTCTTCCTATATATCTTTCATCATCATTTTATAATTTTCAGCATGCAGATCACATATACGTTTTATTAAATGTATACTTAATTTCATTTTCTTTAGAGCAACTATAAATACTATCATGTTTTTAATTTCAATTTTCACATGTTCACAGTGTATAGAGATATACTATTAATTAAATTATTAAAACATAATAAATCTATAAATGTAATATATAATAAATTTGTAAATATGTAATAAATTAATAAATAAATATGTAATAAATTTATATATGTAATAAATAAATGTAGTAAAATTAATTACTATTATTAAAATGTTCTCTTTATCAAGTTGAGAAAATTCCCCTTTATTCTTAATTTGCTAAGATTTCTTTTTCTTTTTTTTTTTTTCTTTTTCTTTTTTTCAGATTATTTTCATTAAGAGCAACCTGTTACAACACAGGCCAGCAGGTTCATCAGAGAGAACAAGGGAAAAAGAGATAATTAAAGCTTAAGTGGGGTTGAGGAAAAATAACAACTAGCCCCAAAACTACTCAGACTTTAACTGGATCAGAAATGTGGAGCAATTTATGCCCTGGGGCACTGTTGAACAAAACACAGCAATCAGTGGCAAATTAGGACAGACTAACACATTGTCATACCATATGTAGGAGAGATCTTAACAGAGCGATCATGGAGTAAGACACTCAAAGAGAAAAACGTAAAAACCACAGTTATCTCATGGTGACTATGTCCATGCAAAGGCAATACCCTTTGGAGAGTAAGGCTACAGGCTTCCCACTGCAGAATAAATAGACTTTACTAAAATAGTCTAGCCAACTCAAATAAACAAGCAAACAACAAAGGAAAATCAATAACCAAGGCTGGCATAATAAATATCCTAATATGTATATTTTTCAACAAAAACAACAATGAAATACAAAACATGCAAAGAAACAGAATAGCATAACCCATCCACAGAATAAAAAAACAGGTGACAAAAACTGTGAGAGGGCTCAGATACTGGATTTAATGAAAACATTAAAGGAGCTATTATAAATATGTTCAAATAGCTAAAGGAAGCCATGCTAAAAGAAAAAGAAAAAAAAAGATGTGATAACAATCTTTCATGAAATAAAGACTATCAACAGATAGAAACTTTAGAGAAAGAATCAAATGGAAATTCTAAAGTTAAAAATAATTGAAATGAAAATTTCACTATCAAAGCTCAACAGATTTAACCTTAAAGAAGAGTTCTCAAACATGTAGCTCAATAGATACCGTGCAATCTTAAGTAAAAAGAGAAAAAAAAATGAAGGAAAATGAAAAGAACCTCAGAAAAATGTGGAATATTATTAAGTACACCAACACAAGAATGCTAGAATTACCAAATAGACAGGAGACAGAAAGCAGCAGAAAAAAATTTTTTTGAAGAATAATGGTGGAAACTTCCCAAATTTGATGAAATACATTAATCTATATATCTAAGAAGTTCAATAAACTCCACATAGGATAAACACAAAGAATCTCAACAGGAAATAACACATTAAAAGTTTTGAAAGACAAAGACTAAAAATCTTGAAAGCAGCAAGAGAAAAATGAGTTAGAATATGCAAGGGATATCAATGAGGTTAATATCTGACTTTATATCCAAAACAATGGAGGCCAGAAGGCGGTGGGATGTCAAGATCAGATACTTAGGGAAAAAAACTGTATATCTCATCAACCATTTTTTTTTTTAAAAACAAAGGCAAGGGGCGCCTGGGTGGCTCAGTGGGTTATAGCCGCTGCCTTCAGCTCAGGTCATGATCTCAGGGTCCTGGGATAGAGCCCCACATCGGACTCCTTGCTCAGTGGGGAGCCTGCTTCTCTCACTGCCTCTGCCTGCCTCTCTGCCTTATTGTGCTCTCTGTCTCTCTCTCTGTCAAATAAATAAATAAATAAAATCTTTAAAAAAAATAAAAAATAAAACAAAGGCAAAGTAGACTTTCCCATATATTTGAAAACTTGGAGAAGGTGTTGCTAGCAGACTCACCTTACAAGAAATACTAAAATAATTTCTTCGGGTTGAAAGAAATTGACCCCCACTGGCAATTCAAATGAAAAAAAAGAAAAAAAAGAAAGCACCAGTAAAGATAATTATGTAAGTAGGTATATATAAAATACAGATGCATATTTCTTCTTTCTTCTCTTAAATGATTTAAAAAGGAATTATATAAGACTATGTATATAATGTTGGGCCTATAATACATAGAAATGTAATTTACTTGAGAATAAAAGCAAATGGAGAAAAATCTGTATTAGAGTAAGAAAATGATACCAGATCATAACTCAAATCCACAGGAAGAAAAGAAGAAAACCAGAAATGACAAATAAAAAGATTAATACGAGAATCTCTATAAACATACACTTGTTCTCCTTTCATTTCTCAGCTTATTTAACAGACATAAAATTATATAAAGTAGTTATTTTAACAGTATATCGGGTTTGTAACATATATGTATGATATAATGTTTAATAATTATAGAACAAAAGGAGGGACTATGGACTAGAGCTCTCTAACAGTACAATTTCTATCCCTCCCTGGAATTAGGTTAGTTTGAATCTGAGGTAGATTCTGGTAAGTTAACATATAAATGGTAAGCCTTAAAAAAAACACTTGAAAATTTAAAAAATTACTGAAAAACAGTTAAAGGAATTAAAATGCTATGCTAGAAAATACTGATGCAAAAGAAAGCAGTAAAGGAACAGGAACAAAAATGATACGAGACATACAAGAAACAATAAATGAAATGGTAGACATAAATTCAACTATATTAGAGTCTTAAGTATCAGTGAACTAAAAATCCAATTGAAAGGCAGGGATTGTGAGACTGGATTTAAAAAAAAACAAAAACAAAACAAACCCAGACTCCAGCTACATGCTGTCTACATGAAACACAGCCTACATCAGAAAATACAAAAGGCTGAAAGTAAAAAAAAAAAAAAATTAAAAATTTAAAAAATATAAATACCAAATAAAAATAAATAAATAAAATTTAAAAATATAAAAAAATAATAAAAGATATCATGCAAAAAGCAATCACAAGGAAGCTGAATAGATATACTAAATAACAGGCAAACAGCAAAGAAATATCTTATTATATGGCTTACGAAAGAGAGAAACTTCTGTGTGGGAAAAATATTCGAAGAATTATTTTACATACCACACAATGCATTCTAAATCACTACAGCCCATCTCTTCTGACACTGGCCTCCATTATAATCAAATACTATTATATGAAATACAGAAGAACAAATATTCCCTAAATTTTAATTTGATAGAGACTTTCATAATGGTATTCTAAAAATCAGAACAAAGGTGAAAGTATACCAGAGACTTCAAAATCTTCAACGTTTTAGTTTAAAGGAAAGGACTGCCAAAGAATCCTTCGTTAAATATTTAATAAAAATAGGCTACAGTAAGTGTGATGGCTTGAATTAGTATTCAGCAAATATGTACTCCCTTTTCCCTTGAGTGGAATATATTTTCCCACTCATGTATATCAGGCATAGCCATCTGACTTGCTTTGGCCAATGTAGTATATGGATGGAGATTCAAATGTTTTTGCACTGTTTGTCTTGTCTTTTGTGATCCACTAGTAGACCATTTCCTGGGTAACCACTACCTCTTTGTCTGGGCACCAGAATGATCGTACATGGAGCAGACACAAACCCAAGCCATAGGGCTAACCTAAGCCTGGCTGACCTGCACCTTGTATCAGAGCCATCCAGCGGAGCTACACCTAAATCAAATGATCTGCAGTGGACCTGCAGACTCAGAAGCATAAGACAAAATGGATATTACAAGATCAAAATGAAAGAGCAGTAAAAATTAAGTGAAAAGGAGAAAAGCGTAAGAAAGAGCACAGATGAAAGCCTAGCAGAAAGAAAGGTCAATAATACTTTGAGAGAATTGAAGGAAATGTAGTATTACTAGATTGTGGAGCTCAGAGGAAAGTGTGCTAAGAAATGTGACTAAACAAATCTAGGTCACTAGATTCTATCGCACCATACAGGCCATTTTAGGCAGTTTGAGCTTGATCATAGGGTTAAGAGATGCCTTGGAAGGTTTAAAGAATAGGTGTAAACTAATTTAGTTTGCATATTAAAAACATAACACTGTTTACAGTGTGAAGAAACCATTGGAAAGCAGTATTTAGGACAAGAGAAATAGGTGCTGCTGCAGGAGCCTAGGAAGGATAGAGTAGTGATCTGAACTAGCTTGGCAGCAGGTGCTTGGAAAAAAAAAAAAGAATGGATTAACGAGACATTTAAAAGAAAAAGGTGGAATACTATTGGTGCAATTAGTTGAATGTGTGGTTTGTGCCTGTTGACTAAAGAACAGATTGAGGCCAACGGTCAAAACCCAAGTCTGTGGTTCAAGCAAAAATGTGTGGGTGTTTGAGACAAGCAGCAATGGATAAGGAGACATATGAAATATACTGGAACATATAAGCAAGGTCTCAACTAGTAATACTGATTTATAAATAATCTGCACATAAATGACTATTGAAGCCATATAGTAAATGAAACCAAAACAGAAAGTTTGTTGTCTAAGGACAGAATATCTAAATTGTAGACCCAAGGAATACAGGAATTTAAATAATGACAGAAGGAAAATATTTAAAAGTAAATAAAACTTGGTTTATAAAGGAGGAAGGAAAAGTAGGAAAATGTGGTGGCATGGAAACCAAGAGGAAGGAGTGTTTAAAAACAGGATCTAATAATGCTGTTGATAGGTCAAGTAAGGCTGAAGCAAGAAACTGGAAAGTCAGTGTCTGTAAGTTGTCTATGGCCTATGTCTTAATAGCTTCAAAGGAGCAATATGGGTAGAAATAGGACTGAGGTAGAAGAAGAAATAAATTGTAAATCACAAACTGCCAATGTGGATAACAGTAATATGTAGTATAGTTATATACTATATGTATACTACTGATATGTAGTATAGTGCCTCACCATACTAAGCATGCAATTAACATTTATTGACTTGAATAAGGCAAAGAAAGAAAAAGAGACATTTTGATTATTTTTTTCTTTAAATTTTATTTAAATTCCAGTTAGTTAACTTACCATGTTATTAGTTTTAGGTGTATAATTTAGCGATTCAACACTTCCATACAATGCCTGGTGCTCATCACAAAAAGTGCCCTCCTTAATCCCCATCACCTATTTCACCCACCTCCTTGCCCCACCTCTCCTCTGATAACCACCAGTTTGTTCTCTATAGTTGAGAGTCTGTTTCTTGGTTTTCCTCTCTTTTGAAAAACAGACATTTTTACTCAGAAATACTCCTAGAAAAAAATTTCCTCTCTTTGCGTAGACATTTTGAAACGCTTTTGATTATTTAGACAGATCTATCAACTAGTGTGCAAAATAACAAGACATTTATTAAGTAGGAACATCCTCTTTGGGGATATGTCAATATTGGTCTTGAAAATCATAGTCTTACTATTTTGGTTGTCAATTCAGAATACAGAAAATTCCTTACATAAATGTCAAATTTTAAAAAATAAGCACAACTTGGATTTAATTTTCAGAAAAATTCTCTCTAGTCCAACCCTTCAGCCACATGGTTGTCTAAATTCTCTTTCTAAAATGCACATTTCTGGGACACCTGGGTGGCTCAGTCAGTTAAGCATCTCATTCTTGGTTTCAGGGTTTCAGTTCAGGTCATAATCTCAAGAGCAGTGACATCAAGCCCTGCATCAGGATCTGCACTTACTGTGGAGTCTGCTTGAGATTCTCTCTCTCCCTCTGCCCCTCCCCCCACTTGTGGGTGCTTTCTCTCTCTCTAATAAACAAATAAATCTTTTAAAAAAATAAAATGCAAATTTCATTATTAACTCTACAAATACGTTATCATTTTGTTCCAGGAAAATGTTCCAGCCACATTTCGTCTCTCCCTGCAGCCATATGTGTATACTCCCGCACAACCACCTTGATCACCCTACGCTTTTCTATCATACTACCTATTTTCTGACTACTAAAAATCAATTTCCTCCCTGATTAAAATTATTTAACCCATTCTTATTATCTAGAATTCACTCTTATGTATCATGTCCCTTTTCTGAACTTCTACTTATCCTTCAAAATCTTGCTTTAGTATAACTCTTTCTAAGAACCTCCCCTGAGTTAATATCACCTCTGTAATAATCACAAAGATGGACATATAATCTAGAACTTTCCAAGTCATAAATAACTTTCACATCATATCAGTGACAGCAAATGCCTCAGAGAATATCTTATGACCTAAACAAAATCAAAGTATGTCCCTGAGACTCTATATAAAAACATTAAGAGGGAGTCTTTTCCCTTTACTCTCTGGGATTGCTAAATTTGGATGCTATAAGTACAACTAAAATAGAATTCAATATAGTCAACATACATCGCGAAATCCAGTTAATTCAATAATTATTTATATAGTACAGTATAAAGAACGTGAAGGGATGAAGTTTTATATAGTATCATGTTTTACATGATACTATATAAAGTATATAAGTATATAGTATCATGGTTTGCAAATAGTTAAAATTACACTTCTTTTTTGCCAATTTGGATGCCTTTTGTTTCTTTTTGCTATCTAATTGCTATGGTTAGGACTTCCAATACTATTTGAGTAAAAGTAATGAGAGTGGACATTTTTGCTTGTTCCTGAACTTAGGGGGAAAGCTCTCAGTTCTTCCCCATTAAGGATGATGTTAGTTGTGAGTTTTTCATATGTGGCTTTTATTATGTTGAGGTATGTTCCTTCAAAAACTTTGTTGAAAGTTTTTATCATGAGTGGATTTTAAGGGATGCAGTTTTAGGTAAGATGGTCAGAGGAGGTGTAATTGTGTTCTTAAAGTCCCCAAAGGCATTTCCTCTGGATGCCCCATTTTCTAAGCGTACCTAATTTAAAGTTAGATATCTTTATTTACAAAAAAGAATGCTTACTAATATATTTTGTGAGCTACATGAGGGTAGAGACTACTTTGTATTATATTATATGATAGCAAAATTTCTTGCATAACATTGAAACATTAATTGCTTGAAAGTATAGACAAAATTTTATTAAAATATTCAATATCTGTCATTTCTGTAAGAAGCACTACTTTATATTAGTCTTTGAGTGACAAAATACAGAGGATCCTAAGTAAGCAATAATCATTACACTGTCTTCTTATTTTGTTCACCATTTGTAGAAATACGCAAAGTTCTATTATCATGCTAGTAAGTTTCATCTTATTAATAACAAGATTAGACCCATGTTGGATCAAGCCAAATGAAATATTTTTCTACTTTCCTGCATATCAGTAAAAACTTCTCCTTATTCGAGTAATAACTTTTAAATTGATCTGTTCAATCTATTCAAATATATATGGAAACATTAGAACTAAAAGTGCTCAAAAGAATTGTGATGGAAAAAAATGAAGCACCACATAAAATTATAAAAATACTATTGATAGTAATTTACATAAAATTTATGTGAAATGTTTGACTTACCAAAAGGATATGATAAAAAGGCATTTTGTTATGCAAACAGCAAATAATTAAATATTAAATTCTTCATACATCTTTTATGCTATAGCATGTAAGAACACAAAGAATTAAATTACAAATAGAAGAGCTAAAGTAACCTGAAGCACTTTACAAAAAGAAGGGCTAAAGTAACCTGAAGCACTTTCTTTCAACCATACTCAGAATGTTCTCTCCTTGCGTAGCAACTCTACTGAAACAAATGTTAAAATAAATTAAGTAAAAATGATCATAAAAGTTAAATGCTAATTTATCTCAAAAACAATAGAAATACCCTGGATAAAATTTTGTGAAAATAAAAGCAATATTTATTTTTGAATGTTTCTTGGTATCTCCTGGTCTGATGGATATTTTTCAATAGGAATTAGGTTTTTTGTACTTTTTTATTTCAGTCACTTTTCAAAATAACTGCTTCCATAGAGTGTAGTTTGTAAATATTTATGAACAATTCCATCTATGGACTATAAATTCTCTCATAAATTGCAGCTTGGAATCCACAACAGTACATGCCTATGAAATCTAAAATATATAGACATATGTCTACAACCTGGCTACCATTTATCTACAAATTACTTGGAAGCTCAAGTTTAAGTTACTAAATAAAACATATTATAAGTAAAAACATAAAACCACATTTATAGTAAGTATATATGTGGTTCACTCATGTAGCGAACAAACCTATGGCTAGCATATTTATTCTATTTACTCTTTAGACTCAAAATTACATGTAGGATCTTTCCTTCCTCCCCATATGGAGGAAATGAATTTATTCTCTAGCCAAACCAACTAGTAAAATAGATAAAATATATAAAACACTTGTTTTCAGAAATTGGATATCAACCAATGTAGGACAAATGTTCCTGAGTGCAGAAAAAAATGAGATGAGCACTTAAATGTCAGAGATTACTGTGATTTTGAGGCTATATCAAAAGGAGAGTGAACACATGTATATTCCAGAAATTTTCTGAAGTTGGGGGATGAAACTGATACCTGAAGAGGCCAAAGTGGCTAGAGTTTATAGGATAGTATACTGGAAAAGAGACGACTTCCCAGATAGCTACAGAGATTTGCTGAGGGTCCCCATGAGTCATCCAGTGAATACTACTTACTGGTAAAAAAACAAAACAAACAAACAAACAAACAAAAAAACTATTCAAGTTTGGGGTGGGGGAGAAGCCAATTGAAAGGAGCAGTGAAAAAGATTCTCAAAACTCACATAGAGTTGGGAATATGTCATAGTACCAAAAGTCAAAGTAGAAAACCTTATAATTCATGCATCAAAGAGTACAGTACCCAGAAGAACAGTGCCTCAGTAATGAAAAGATTAACTCCAGACTAAATGCTACTTTGTTCCTGCCTAGCTAAATACAAAACACAAAGCCTTGAAAAGATCAATTTTTTACCAAGAAAAACTCCATACCAGAACAAAGCTTAAACTTACTTATCAAATAGATAAATACCTAGCACCCAAAAATATAAAATCCAGAATGTTTGCTATCTAATCAAAATATGACCCATAAGGAGCAGCAAAATAAAACAAGAAAAAAAAACTCAGAAATGACACAAATGAAAGAATTTATGGATAATTTATAGAAGAGTTATAATAACTGTATTCCATATATTAAGTAAGGCAGAAAAAAAATAGAGCATGTTAAGTAGAGACGGAAGATATTTTCTAAAAAAATCTTGTCAAAATTCTAGATACAAAAAATATAATGTCTGCGATGAAATATACACTGGATGGGATTAACATCAAACTGGACACTACAGAAAAAAAGATTAATAAATTTAAAGATACAGGAAAAGAAAATACCCAAAATGAAACACAAAGGGAAAAAAAAGACTGAACAAAAAACAAAAACAAAGCATTGGAGAGCCAAGCAACGATTTCAGGCAGTCTAATATATGTACAATTGCAATTCCCAAAGGTAAAGAAAGGTGTAGAGAAAAAAAATTGAGAAAGCTTTCCAAATCTGGTGAAAACTATAATTTTACAAATCAGTAAAACCCATGCACAAGAAACTGGAAGAAAACCAAACCTACATACATCATAATCAAAATTGGACAAAATCAGTGAAAAAGTTAAAATTTTTAAATAGCAGAAAGAGGAATAAGACCCATTACATATAAAGAATAAGAATAAAGGCAGATTTCTAACTAAGAATACTGCAAACCAAAACACAGTGGAGAAACACTTTTAACTAAAGAAAGAAAAATCTACAATTTAGAATTCTTCTTTCTGGTTGCAGAAACTTTTTTTTTTTAAGATTTTATTTATTTATTTGACAGAGAGACACAAAGAGAGAGGAAACACAAGCAGGGGGAATGTGAGAGAGAGAAGCAGGGGGAATGTGAGAGAGAGAAGCAGGCTTCCCACTGAGCAGGAAGCCCAATGTGGGCCTTGATCCCAGGACCCTGGGATCATGACCTGAGCCAAAGGCAGCCACTTAACAACTGAGCCACCCAGGCGCCCCGGATGCAGAAACTCTTAACAAATACTAGCAAAACAATTCCAACAGCAGGTTAAAAGAATCATTCAGCACGATCAAGCGGGATTTATTCCTGGGCTGCAAGAGTGGTTCAATGTCTGTGAATCAATCAATGTGATACACATTAATAAAAGAAAGGACAAAAACCATATAATCCTCTCAATAGATGCAGAGAAAGTATTTGACAAAGTACAACATCAATTCTTGATAAAAACCATCAACAAAGTAGGGATAAAGGGAACATACCTCAACATCATAGAGGCTATATAGGACAGACCTACAGGTAATATCCTCAATGGGGAATAATTGAGAGCTTTTCCTCTACAGTCCAGAACAAGACAGGTTTATTGTCCACTCTCATTTTTTGTCTCACTCTTATTTTTTTTATTTAAATTCAATTAATTAACATATAATGTATTATTTGTTTCCAGGGTCCAGGTCTGTGATTCATCAATCTTATATAATTTGCCATTGTTACTTAATATAGTACTGTAAGTCTTCGCATCAGCAATTAGACAACAAAAAGAAATAAGAGACATCCAAATAAGCAAGGAAGAAGTCAAAAGTTCACTATTCACAGACGACATGATTCTCTATGTAGAAAACACAAAAGACTCCAACAAAAAATTGCCAAAACTGAGACACAAATTCAGTAAAGTCTCGGGTTACAAAATGAACATACAGAAATCTGTTGTATTTCTATACACCAATAATGAAAACCAGAAAGAGAAATCAAGGAATCAATCCCATTGACTTCTGCACCACAAAAAAACACAAGATACTTAGGGTTAAACTTAACCAAAGAGGTAAAACATCTGTACTCTGAAAACTAGAGAACACTTATGAAAGAAATTGAAGAGGACAAAAAGAAATAGAAAAACATTCCATGCTAATGGGTTAGAAAAACAAATATTGCTAAAATGTCTATAGTACCCAAAGCATCTACACATTTAATACAATTCCTATCAAAATACAAACAGCATGGGTGCCTGGATGGCTCAGTCAGTTAAGCATCTGCCTTTGGCTCAGGTCAGGATCCCAGGATCCTAGGATTGAGCCCTGCATCAGGCTCCCTCCTCCATGAGGAGACTGCTTCTCCCTCTCCCTCTACCTGCTGCTCCCTCTGCTTGTGCTCACTCTCCTTCTCTGTTAAAAAAATAAATAAAAAATCTTAAAAACAAACCAAAAGAAACCTATAAAAACACAAAATATGAATAACATTTTTCACAGATCTACAACAAACAATCCTAAAATTTGTACAGAAGCACAAAAGAACCTCAAATAGCCAAAGCAATCTTGAAAAAGAAAAGCAAACCTGTAGGCATCATACTTCCAGACTTCAAGCTATACTAAAAAGCTGTAGTGGTCAAGACCGTATGGCACTGGCACAAAAATACACACACAGATCAATGGAACATAAGGGAAAACTCAGAAATGAACCCACAACACTATGGTCAACTAATATTCAACAAAGCGGGAAAGAATATCCATGGAAAAAAGATGGTCTCTTCAACAAAGGATGTTGGGGAAACTGGACAGCAACATGCAGAAGAATGAAATTGGACCACTTTCTCAAACCACACACAAAAATAAATTCAAAATGGATGAAAGACCTAAATATGAGACAGAAATCCATCAGAATCCTAAAAGAGAGCATAAGCAGTAACCTCTTTGACATCAGCCACAGCAACTTCTTACTAGTTATCTCTCTGGAGGCAAGGGAAACAAAAGCAAAAAGAAACTACCAGGACTTCATCAAGATAAAAATCTTCTGCACAGCAAAGGAAACAACCAATAAAACTAAAAGGCAACCTACTGCATGGGAGAAGATATTTGCAAATGTCATCTCTGATAAAGGGTTAGTATCCAAAATCCATAAAGAACTTATCAAACTCAACACCCCAAAACCAAATAATCCAGTTAAGAAATGAGCAGAAGACATGAATAGATATTTCTCCACAAAAGACATACAGATGGCTAACAGACGCAGCAAAAGATGCTCAATATCACTCATCATCAGTGAAATACAAATCAAAACTACAATGAAGTATTACCTCACACCTGTCAGAATAGCTAAAATTAGCTATACAGGAAACAACAGGTATTGGCGAGAATGCAGAGAAAGGGGAACCCTCTTACACTGTTGGTGGTAATGCAAACTGGTCCAACCACTCTGAAAAATAGTATGGATACTTCTCAAAAAGTTAAAAATAGAGCTACCCTATGACCCAGAAATTGCACCATCAGGTATTTACTCAAAGGATACAAAAATACTGAATCAAAGGGGCACATGAACCCAATGTTTATAGCAGCATTATCAACAATAGCCAGCCAAATAATGGAAAGAGCCCAAATGTCCACTGACTGATGATGGATGGATAAAGAAGATGTAGTATGTGTATATATATGCAATGGAATATCACTCTGCTTTTAAAAAGAATGAAATCTCATCATTTGCAATGATGTGGATGGCACTAGAGATTATATTAAGCAAAATAAGTCAGAGAAAAACCAACAGCATATGATTTTACTCATAAGTGGAATTTAAAAGAGAAAACTTTTTTGGAGGCAAACCATAAAGAGTCTCTTAACTATAGAGAACAAACAGACTTGATGGACAGGTGGTGGCTAGGGAGATGGGCTAAATGGGTAATGGATATTAAGTAGGGCACTTGTGATGAGCACTGCGTGATAATGTAAGTGACGAATCATTAAATTCTACTCCTGAAACCAATATTACACTATATATTACTAACTAGAATGTAAATAAAAACAAAACATAAAAAATTTATAGCATTCTATCTATAATCAACACTAAGCTAAAGCAGCTATAATAATATCTGGAAAAGTAAATTTTAGAGCAAATATTACCAGGAATACAGAAAGTGATTTCCTAACGATGAAGTCAAGTCATCAATTCATCAAAAAGACATAAAAACTGTAAACATTTATGTATCAAAGTAAAAATGAGTTTCAAAATACATGAAGTAAAAATTGATAGAATTGCAAGAACAAATAAACTAATCCACAATTACAGTCACAGATTTCAACATTCATTTCTCAAACTGACAGAGCATCAATGAGAACATTAGAAGACTTAACAAAACCATCAACCAACTTGACCTAATTCACATTTGTAGAACACCCCATCCAATGACAGCAAAATGTAATTTTTTTCCAAGTGTCCAAGGAACATTTACTAAAATAGATCATATACTGGATGCTATGATATGAATGCTTATGCCCCTGCCCCAAAATTCATCTGTTGAAATGCTAACTCCTAAAGGCAATGGTATTAATAGGCAAGACCTTTAGAAGGTGAATATGTCACAAGTGTGGATCCTTCATGAAAGGGATTAGTGCTCCTACAAAAGAGGTCCCACAGAGTTCCCTACTCTGTGGTGCTACTTTATGAATGAGAAAGAGGATACCTGACTACGATGGTGCATTGATATTGATTTTCCAGCCTCCAGAATAGTGAGCAAAAAATTTCTATTGTTTATAAACTACCCAGTCAGTGTTATCTTTTTATGGCAGTCCAATGTACTAAGACACCAGATTTATTCATTTCTATTGCTGTGGCAAGGAATTACCATGAACTTAGTAGCTTAAATAACAATACACATTTACTAACACAATTCTGTATGTTAGAAATCTGACATATTTACTCCTACAGCTCTGTTGTGAGCAGTCTCATAGAGGTTTCAGTGGACTAAAGTCAAGGTATTGGCAGGGCTGTGTTTCCTTTTAGGTATTTTAAAGAAGAACCTGTTTCCTCCACTTTCCAGTTTCTAGATTCCCCTTTCTCCCATATTCAAAGCTAGTAATCCTGCTTCTCTCTAACTCTTCTTCTGTATGCACATCCCTCTCTAACCCTGACTTCAGGCAGCAAACATTACTTTGAGACCCAGCTAATTAGGTTGGGTCTACCTAGCAATCCTGGGTAAGCATCTTAACGCCCTAACCTTAATCACATGTTCAGACTCTCCTTTTTTATGTAGGATAATATATCCACGGGTACCAGCGATTAGGACGTGGTTACTTCTGTGGAGCCATTATTCTGCCAAATACATTGGATCATAAAATAAGACTCACTTAAGAAATTTAAATCATTCAAAATATGTTCTGTGACAATGAAGTTAAATTAGGAATACATGACAGAAACATTTTTAGACATTTCCCAAATAGCTGCAAATAAAATATCCCACTTCTAAATACTCCACTGATAAAGAAAGAAATCAAAAAGGAAATTGGAAAGTATTCACCTTAAAAAAACAGAAAAAGGAGAGCAAATTAATGTCATTGTAAGCAAAAGAAAGGGAATAAAGAGAAGAAATGAAAGAAATAGAAAAAATAGAGAAAATAAATGAAACAATTTGTTTCCTTAAGAAAACTTAATGAAACTGATAACTCTCCGGCTGATCAAGGGGAAAAAAAGAGAAAGAGAGAAACAAGTTATGAATACCAGAAATGAAAGTGATGATATCCACTGGATAACATGTAAATATTATTAATAATCTTACCAATAAGTTCTACAAGTTAAATCAAATGGGAGGAATATATCTGAGACACACAAACTGATAGAACTTATTCAAGAAGAAACAGAAAACCAAAAAAGCTCTAAAGCTATTAAAGAAATTGAATTTTTAGCTAAGACCTTCCCACAAAGAAAGCTGCAAGTCCAAATACATTAAATGTTGAATTCTACCACAAATTCAAGAAAAATAGTAATATCAATTCCACACAAGTCTTTCAAAAAATTAAGAGGAAATATTTCCTAATTCATTTTATAAGGCCAGCAGTACCATGATACAAAGTCAAACAAGATTACAACAATAGAAGACTACAGACTAATACCCTTCATAATCATAGGTATAAAAGTTCTTAATAAAATTTTAACAAATAAAATCCAACAATAAGTAAAAAAAAAAAACAAAATGACCACCTGGAGCTTACCCCTGTATAACAAGGTTGATTGAGCATTCAAAAGCCTTTAAAAATGGGTATTTCAATTCTACTGTAAATAAAGCTCAATTGAAATAACTTTACTATTTTATGTTTAATAATTGAAAGTTTTTTATAATCCTATAAACAAACACACGTACTCATATGTTTTAATATGACATATTCCTCAGAACTAATATAATGATTTTTTTAAGCAATTTTACTTATTTATTTGACAGAGAGAGAGATAGATCACAAGTAGATAGGCAGGCAGAGAGAAGGGGAAGCAGGCTCCCTACTGAGCAGAGAGCTTGATGTGGGGCTCGATCCCAGGACATTGAGATCATACCTGAGCCAAAAACAGAGGCTTAATCCACTGAGCCACCCAGGTGCCCTAATATAATGATTATAAGCAAAGAGTAGGAATTAGGCTGTAACTATGTCAACCATCAGTTACTTTCTTTCTAAATTTTATTATTTGGGAAGAGTAGAATATTCCAACTTTATTATACAAATTCTGGTGTGGTTTCTAGAACTAGTATATTCTCAAAAGTAAATTCAATTTAAAAATTTAATTTTAACCATTAAATATTCATTAACATTCAATAATAATGATATAATTTGCTTAAAAATAAAATAGATAACCAAGACATGAAGTACATGAAACTATTTAAGATATAACAGTTATATCTAATTTAATTACTACTCAATAAGCTCAATAGATGAGCCCTTTGGTTGCCTTTAATCATAATTTGAATATACTGAATATTTGAATATATTGAATAATCATAATTTGAATCATAACTTGAATAAGTGAAATCTGATTCATATTTCTGTATAAATTCTAGAAAATAAAATGATGCATCCAACATCCTCAAGGTCAAAATATTTCCAGCATTTTCTGACCATATGATCATCTAAATCAATCACCCAGGCACCCCTTAAGGATTTTAAAACATAATGACCTAGCACAGGGCTTGGTACATAGGAACTATTCCATATACTAATTTTAATTCAATCTAATCAAATAATGAGTCATAAAAGAATGAAATATGAAGAAATCCAACATTACAACATATAGGCTTTTCTTTCATAAAAGCTTAAATAAAGAACACAAACCCTGACTAATTCAAGAAAGAAAGAACATCCTAAATGTTTCCTAGCAGTAAATTTAAGCCTTTAGCAGCCTATCACTAAACACAATAAAAAACGAAATATACAACTTTAATTTTAAAAAAAGGAAAGAAATATCCAACATCTATATGTAGCATAAAGAAATCAACAATGAGAGGTAGTGGATCTGAAAGAACTGTTAAATACTGCTTACCCTAAATTTTTACTGAAGTTTAAATTATGTTCAGTATATAATAAAGCAAAAATGAGATTCTAACAAAGCAAATAATTTCAAATAGAGCTGTAAGAACAGAGTATCTAGCCCTCAGATGAAGTACACAATTTATCACAAAACCCAATCTAGTTATCTGAAGTTTTGATGCATTTCTTAGAATACAATTTCATTGAAAAATTAGTACTTTTTTTTTACTGAGTCAGTATCATTAGCAAGAACATTTTTTAAAAAAATGTTCATTATCACAACTGCTCGTGATCTGGGGACCATACTTTGAGAACCAGTAAACTAGAAATGTAAGGCAATTGAGGTTCACAATCTGAAAGTAGGACAGATAATCTGTTGACTGCATAACTGACAGTTTTCATTGCTGGGCCACAGGGAAACGAAGTGTTAAAGCAGCAAAGATTTTGCCCTTCACTAGATTTTGCCCGCCCAAAAAAAGGAAAAATAAAGGAGAAAGGGAGAAACATGCTGCCTAGGCCAGGGGGCAGCTGTGATATTCTAAACCCAGAATCTGATTCTGTCTTCCTTTGGAGCCCCTGAGGAATACTCGAGCACATTTCTCCATGGCTCTCATAACTGTGAGAGGCGTCAAAAGCCTGGACACAGAGACTAAGGAGATCTGCTGTCTGTTGCAAAGTCCAGTCCCAAGAAATAGCCAGCTTTTCACTCCTTTCCTGGACACCAGCCCTCAGACTTACCACCTGTACTTTAATCAGGCCAAAACCTTCCCTTTGAGCTAATATAAAGGAGAAAACCATCTACTCTTGACCTGTGCTGGGTCTTAAACTTTGAAACCATGTCGATAAACTTTCTGTACTTGGATTCTGTTTTCCTGCCCTTTCAGTTAGAGTATAAACTAGGCAAAATAATATTGCCTCACTGGCACTCCATTGTTACCAGAAAAGAAAACTGTAATTAACATTAAAACAACAGATCTTGAACAGTCAAAAAATAAACAAACATATTCATCATCAGACATTCAAAGTACCCTTTTTTATCAAGGGTCAATACATGTTTCATGTTGTCCAAAACATAGAAATCTTATCCATATCATTACTTTGAACAATAACAGCATTGTTTTTGTGAAGAAAATATTCAATGGGCATTATGTTAAATATTATTAACGCTTACCTGTATTTTAATAGGCCAGGAAAAGTTGCTGACGTACACATAGAATGTAATGTTAGGATTGCTTCTAAAGTTAAATTTTTCATAGGAAAAGCTATCTCTGTATTCCTTTATATTAGTTTTGGAAACTATAGGAGTCTCCTCCCCGGATATTGTTCCAGCTAAAATGTAAATAATAATAACAAATTTTTAAAACTCATATTAGGAAAAAAGGATCTTTATGAACTTAAAAATATGTTTACTTAATTTTTAGAACTGTACATATAAAAACATAATTATCAAAATAAACTTGTTCACTATTTAGAGTGACAAAGGAGAAATAAAATAAGATTCATCATAAATGTAATGGAAATAGTATAAAAAATCATTTTTAAAAATGATACCACTGATTAAGTGCTATGTACTAGGCAGTGATGGAGAGATTTTACATTCTTTTCTAGTAACAGTTTTATCCCAGAGGTATTCAATCTCTATTTTTCAAATTGAAACCTGACCCTCAGAAAGTTAAGTTTATAGCTACTGAATGGTAAATTCCTCTTTGGAACTCAGATATATATTAGCTCCAGATACTGAGTTCCTTCCATTTACTACTTCACAGAGCCTCTCAAAACAAATCAGGACATATTTCACATGTCTCAATCCAATTAAAAAATGGAAAAGAAATCAATTTATTTGTCTTACTCACAAATTGAACCATCACTACTTTGAATAAATTGAAAGGAGGCACAATTTAAAACATGAGCTAAATGTAGAATTAGTTAAATACATATTGCATACTTAATAAGTATTTACTGAAATTAACTAAATGGAACAAAACATTTCCAACAATCTTACCAAGACTTCCACCTTACTTACTTAACTAAGTAAAAATATTTAGAATTAGTATACTGAGCAGTTGAATTAAATTCATCATCTATTCCAAAATTATGTGGGATGCTGTTATAAAAGGCAGATTTCCTGACCCCATCTCCTAACCCCAAAAATAAAAATTTCTGAGATTTAGTTCTGGGAATCTAAAAGTTACAACTTCTTCCATTAAAAAAAAAAAAATGACCGTTCTAAACTAATTACAAAGGTTTTATATATCTTTGTTAACAAATTTTAAAAATCTTCTAGAGTCAGTTTATTGTGCCAAAGTAAATTTCAAATTAATAGTACAAGTTTTCATGAATTACTTTTTTTTTAAATGATTCCATTTTTAAGTAATCTCTACACCCAACATGAGACTTGAACTTACAACCCTAAGATCAAGAGATACATGTTCTACCGACTGAGCAAGCCCTGTGTTCCATCATGAATTCTTAATTCATGATGAATTAGCTCATGATGCTCAAAAGCTCAAAATACCAAGATTTTACTATATGTTTGGTACCATAGTAACAAAACGTCTATATAGTTGCCCAAACTTCTCATTTTTAACACATGTAATGAAGGTTCTAGAATTGCAAAGGCCTCATCATTCTTGAAATCTACATCTCTATGATTCTATATATTAAAATAGCATAATGACTTGATTTTCAGAAATCAAATATGGATAACTGAGAATCCACATATTTTCTTTAAATAAGATTCCAACACTTTGATGTAAGAGTATATATTTGATATAGAAAATAAAAACGAATAGAATTTCCTAAGATGTAAAAACAAACAAAAAAAAGTGAGCATACTTTTTTATAATCCAACATAGTTTATATTTCAACTTGGTTACATTTTTTAAAAGCCAAAAATTTCAACTTATAAACCTTATTATGGAAGACATATTAAGTATAGGGTTTTTTTTAATCTTCTCTCAGCACTGAAGCTGACAAAGGGAATAGTATATTTCTAAGCTTGAAAGTAACAGAAATCAACATGCACAGAATATCATTGTTTTGTATCAATATTAAGGTTAATGGTTAAATTTATAGCTTCAATAGTGAATCAAATAATTGAAATCTCAGTCCTTAGTCATTACAGAAGTAATCTATCTTAATTAAAATCATAGCAATTCATAAAACTGCCATTTTAAGTAGTGCACAATATTTGTTACCCATCTAATTTTAATTGAATAGGGACAAAGTTAACAAAGGAATGAAACTTTATTAATAATACTACTTATGATTTTTACCTGAATCAGCAGAATGACATACTTTTTTATTTCAATTATTTGAATTAAGAATAAAAGACCATGTTAGAACACCTTCCATAAACAGATGTGAAAGACATGTGACAACAAAATCCTCTTACCTGTTGAACCAACTGACCATGTAATGTTGAGATTAAAGTTGTTCGATGCATTAATTGAAATATCCAAATTTTTGTTTGACTACCAACAAAGAAAATATTAGTGTTAAAAAAACAAATTACACTAAATAATATTTTATGTTTTAATTATGCCATGCTATATTTCACAGACTTTACACATTTTGCCATTATTCAACTAAGTATAGATGTCAGTTATACTTTTTTAATGAAAACATATAGGTGATAAATTCAAAGGTAGATTAAATTTCCCATTTATCCTCCCTACTATAATCCAGCCTTCTGTATGTAAACCAGAGGCTGCTGAAATTCATTGTTTGTATTTTGATTTTCTTTGTTGACCTGTAGATAATAACTAAATGATACAGATTTGGGTTAGTCCAAAGTAATTTTACAGCAATATAATACTGTTTTGTTGAAAGATTTCTTCTTAGGTGCATACTGTATTATTATACACACATTTTTGTAGTGAAAAAATATATATAAAATACATAAACCTGAACTCTAAGGTAAAAAGGGTTAGAATTAAATCTATTGTCAAAATGTAAGAAATGCATAAATAATTAAGGTACCTATTTATTTTTTTTTTAATGTAGGATAAGTAGGAAGCCCTGACCACTAATCTATATTAATTTCAGTAACTGTTCAAGGTTGAATATCATTTTAGGTATAAGTTATATTTATATAAGTAGATATAATGATGTTATAAAGCATTCTTTATGGCCCCTCTAATGATAGTTTAGCATCCTATCATTTCAAAGAAAATGTGTCTGGGCTCTTGGTTTCAATTGGGACAAGAGAGTAGAAAGTAAATCAGAAAGCTATGACATTTGGAAGCAGTCAAGAATTTCAGGAGGTTGAAAAAGGAAAGGACGGTCAAGAGAGAAGCAAACTAGGATTATAGCTAATCTGGACCTACGTGTGTGACACTATGGATAATATTGTGGAGAAATATTGTTCACACCCATATTTATTGTAAAGATTTCATTTATTTATTTGAGAGAGAGAGAGAACAAGTGGGGAGAGAGGGGCAGAGGGATAGGGAGAAGCAGATTCCCTGCTGAGCAGGGAGCTCCATCCCAGGACCCTGAGATCATGACCAGAGCCAAAGGCAGACATTTAATTCACCTAGTGACACAGACATGCCTAAACCCATTTTTTGAGTCAAATATTTCAAATCATATTAATGTCTTATATCTTCAAAGTCCATAAGTTTGGAATTACACTTCAATTACTTGGTATTAAATGTTCAAGAGGCCAATGTAAAAGAATGAAATTCTGATAACATGCTATAACATAGATAAGTCTTGGAAATGTTAGGCTAAATGAAGTAAGCCAAACAAAAAAGAACAAATATTGTATGGTTACAATATTGTATGGTATGAGGTACCTAGAATATACAAATTCATAAAGACAGAAAGTAAAATAACAGGGTTACAGGGAGAAGAAATGGGGAATTATTGCTTAATGGATTTAGAAATTCTGTTTGGAATGATAAAAAAATTTTGGTGATGGATAGTGGTGATGACTGTACAACACTGTGAATGTAATAATGCCACTGAATTGTCCATCTAAAAATGATTAAAATGATGTTTTATGTATATTTACAATAAAAAAGAAGCAAGTGGTGGTTGCAAAGCTTTCTTATCACACTGAAGAATGTAGTTTCTGATATATTCCCAAGAATATAGACATTTCCTTAAAATCTAAGGAATAAAGAATAACATAAAATGAACTGTTCTACTTTTTGAGAAAAGGGATCCTATTTTACTATAAAGGAAAATTTAAGAAATTATGTTATTTACTGGCAAATCAAAGAAAATACTTTAGAGGAAAGAAGCTAGCAAATGGCAGGATATATTCTGAAGTTTCATCTATTTGATAAACTATTAAAATATATGATAATAGAGGGGCACCTGGAAGGCTCAGTCTTTAAGTGTCTTGATCCCAGGATCCTGGGATGGAACCCTGCATCAGACTCTCTGCTCAGCAGGAAGCCTGTTTCTCCCTCTCCCACTCCCTCCTGCTTGTGTTCCCTCTCTCGCTGTTTCTCTCTCTCAAAAAAAAAAATTAATTAAATTTAGTTTAATTTTAAAAATGTGATATGGACTAAAAGATAAGTTAATATATAATAAAAAACACAGCAATAGAGAGTGACATCAGCAAGATGGTGAAATAGTAAGTACCAACACTTACGCTTCATAAAAACACTGATTTAACAATGTTCTATGAACCAAAATAACTTTACGAGAGAATCAAAATCCAGCTTAAAAGTTGCAGTACCAAAGATTAATACAAAACTAACTGTAGCCACATTATAATGGATAAGAAGAGCAATTTCACTTTACCCATTTCAGCCCCTGCCCCAGGGCAGCACTCAGCACTAGAGAGATCATCTCAGCTTATGACTTCTCCCTCAGGGAAAAGGGAGAGTGTAGCATATATCCAACATCCCTGGCCTTTCATTGCACTGCACAAAAGGTCTGCTTCCATTTCACCTCATCCAGAGCACTACGAGAACAAGCATAGTTCAGCCTTCTGACAGCAGCTAAAAATAAAGAATGTTAAGTGGGTGGCTTACTGCTGTTGTCATGGCTCTGCAACACTAGGAGAAGGTGCATAACCCTGAGTCTTCACCTTCAGAAGGGAGAATGAATGGGGTGTGCATTCAACACCCTGAATTTTCTGTGCACGTTCCAAGGGGAAAAGGTAGATAGCTCACTATAGCCAGAATGGCTCTCTGAAATTGAGAGAAGACATGCAAACTAAGACTTATCCCCTAGGAGGAGGGAGGAGTTAAACATGATCATTCATAGAAAAGTTTTCAGATGCTCCCAGTATCTCTAGCTAGGCTGAATGATGAAGGTTTTTCCCTTTAAAGTTGGTCTATAAAGACTAGGAGAAGCAATTGTTCCTTCAAATGCACAGACACCAATGCAAAGCTACAAGGGAAATGAAGGATTAGAGAAATATGACACAACCATAGCAACAAAATAAATCTAAGTAAGTAACCCTAAATAAATGGAGCTCTAGAATTGCCTGGCAAGTAATTCAAAATAATTATATTAAAGAAGTAAGGGAGTAATAAGAGACCACAGAAAGATAATTAAATGAAATCAAGAAAACAATATATGAACAAAATGTCAATATCTCAACAGAGATAGAACTAAAAAAAGAACCACAGAAGAATACAGTAACAAGTTAAAAAAAGAAAAATCAATATAGAGCCTCAACAACAAACTTGACTGAGCAGAAGAAAGAATCAGTGAACTCAAAGGCAAATTATCTGAAGTTACATAGTAAGAGGAGCAAAAAGAAAAGAGAAAGAAAAGAAGTGAAGAAAGCCTAGTGGACTTATGTAACACTTCAAGAAAAACCAATATATATATTATGAAAGTCCAAGAAAAAGAAGAGAAAGAAAGGGAGAGAAATCTTATTTAAGAATATAATGGCCTAGGGGCGCCTGGGTGGCTCAGTGGGTTGGGCCTCTGCCTTAGGCTCAGGTCATGATCTCAAGGTCCTGGGATCGAGTCCCGCATCAGACCCTCTGCTAGGCGGGAAGCCTGCTTCCTCTTCTCTCTCTCTCTCTCTGCCTGCCTCTCTGCCTACATGTGAGCCCTCTCTGTCAAATAAATAAAATCTTAAAAAATATATATATAATGGCCTAAAATGTTCCAAATCCAAGAAGTATAGGCATCTGGATTCATGAACCTGAAGAAAACAGAAGGAAGATGAACCCAAAGAAATCAAATCAAATTGTTAAAAGTCAAAGACAGAATTTGGAAAAAACCAATAGCAAAGTGACTAATCACATACAAGTGAGACCCATAATGTTATGAGTAGATTTCTCAGCAGAAATTTTGTAGACCATAAAGGATTGAGATAACAAATTAAAAGTTTTCAAAGGAAAAATATACCGACCAGGAATACAATGCCTGGTAAAACTGTTCTTAGAAAAGTTGAGAGATAGGAGCACCTAGGTGGCTCAGTGGGTTAAAGCCTCTGCCTTCAGCTCCGGTCATGATCTCAGGCTCCTGGGATCGAGCCCCGCATAGGGCTCTCTGCTCAGCGGGGAGCCTGCTTCCCTTCTTCTCTCTCTGCCTGCTTCTCTACCTACTTGTGATCTCTGTCTGTTAAATGAATAAATAAAATCTTTAAAAAAAAAAAAGTTGAGAGATAAAGACCTTCCCAGACAAACAGAAGCTGAAGAAGCTTATCACCACTAGATCTGCTTTACAAAAAAAATAAAAAATAAAAAAAATAAAAAAATTAAAAAAATAAAAAATAACATCAATGACAGATTGAGTGGGGAGACAAACGTAAAAGTATAGACTTTGGTATGTGATTGAAATTATGTTTTAACAGCTTAAAAAATACTGCTATAATTATAATGTATTATAAATAAATCTCATGATAACTGCAAAAAAATACATATAGAAGATAAAAGAAAAAGAGCAAGAAATCAAAGCATATCATTACAAAAAAATCAATAAAGCACAATAAAAGACAGCAAAGGAAAAAAGAGGAACAAAAATATATAAGACAGATAACAATTAACAAAATGGCAATACTAAGTCCTATCCTATCAATAATTACTTTAAACATAAATCCATTAACATTCCCCCCCAATCAAAAGACATAGAATGGACAACTGAATTAAAAAAAAAAAAAAACAAACCAAATACCCAACAATATGCTATCTAAAAGAGACTCATTTCAGATTTAAGGACACTTATAAACTAAAAGAGAAAGGATTAGAAAAGATATTCCATGAAAATAAGAAACAAAAGAAGGAAGAAGTAGTATACTTATATGAGACAAAAAAAGACTTTAAGTCAAAATCTTTGACAAGAGACAAACAAGGACATTATATAATGATAAATGGATCAATTAATCAAGAAGATATAACTATGATAAATGTATATGTACACACTATGAGAGCATCTAAATATAGAAACAAACATTGACACTACTAAAGGGAAGAACAAAAGGAGGAGAATAATAGTAAGGGACTTCAGTACCCTATTTTCAACAATGGATAGAATATTCAAAGAGAAAATCAACAACGAAAAAGTGGACTTGAACAACACTAGAAAACACAAGTGCTTAACAGACACAGAAACAAAATTCTACATAACAGCGTCAGAATCCACATTCTGTTCATATGCATACGACATAGTCTCCAAAATATATCACATGTTAGGTCACAATACAAGTCTTAACAAATTTAAGAAGAACAAATTTAAGAAGACTGAAAACATATCAGTTATCTTTTCTGACTACAACAGAATGAAACTAGGAATCAATAGCAGGAGAAAATTTTAATAGTTAAAAACATGTAGAATTTTAATAACATATTTCTGAAATAATGGATCAAAAAGGAAATCAAAAGGGAAATCAGAAAATATGTTGAGACAAAATGAAAAAATTATATACCAAAACTAATGGTATGCAACAAAACTAGTTCAAAGAGAAAACTAAAAGCAACAAATGCTTACATTAAAAAAGAAGAGCGCTTGGGGCGCCTGGGTGGCTCAGTGGGTTAAAGCCTCTCCCTTCCGCTCCAGTTATGATCCCGGTGTGCTGGGATCGAGCCCCGCGCATCAGGCTCTCTGCTGGGTGGGGAGCCTGCTTCACTTCCTCTCTCTCTGCCTGCCTCTCTGCCTATTTGTGATCTCTGTCTGTCAAATAAATAAATAAATAAAATAAAAATAAAAAATAAAAAAGAAGAGCACTTTCAGGGATGCCTGGGTGGCTCAGTCAGTTAAACATCTGTCTTCCATTCAGGTCATGATCCAAGGGTCTAGGATAGAGCCCCATGTCGGGCTCCCTTCTCAGTGGGGAGTATCTTTCCTCTCTGTCTACTCCTGCACCCTCCCCTCTCCCCCGCTCATTCTCTCTCTCTTGCTCTCTGTCTGAAATAAATAAAATCTTGAAAAAAAAAAGACTTCTCAAACAACCTCACTTTATATCTCAATTCAAAAGACAGCAAACTATGTTTAAAGCTAACAAAAGAAGTAAATATTAAAGACTAATACAGAGATAAATAAAGAGTAGAAAACAAGAAGTTCAACAAAATATGAGTTGCTTTTTTAAATTTTTTTTTTTTAATTTATTTGTCAGAGAGAGAGGGAGAGAGAGCGAGCGAGCACAGGCAGACAGAGTGGCAGGCAGAGGCAGAGGGAGAAGCAGGCTCCCCGCCCAGCAAGGAGCCCGATGTGGGACTTGATCCCAGGACGCTGGGATCATGACCTGAGCCGAAGGCAGCCGCTTAACCAACTGAGCCACCCAGGCATCCCTATGAGTTGCTCTTTTAAAAAGTTATCAAAATTGACATAATCTAAGACAAGAAGACTTAAAATGTAAAATCACAAATGAAACATTATATTCTATGCTACAGAAATAAAAAGGATTCAAAGAGACTAATATGACTAATTTTATATCAACAAACTAGACAACCTAAAAGAAATCAATAATTCTTAAAATCATACAAACTACCAAGACAGAATCATGAAGAAATAGAAAATATGAACAGACCAATAACATGCATGGAAATTTAGTAATCAGAAAACTCCCAACAAAGAAAAACTTAGGAACAAATGGTTTCACTGGTTAACTCTAGCAAAAATTTGAAGAATTACTACCAACCCTTCTCAAATTCTAAAAACTACGGAGAAGGGAATACTTCCCAACTCATTTTATGAGGCCAGATATAATCTGATACCAAAGCCAGGCAATGACAGTATAAGATATAAAAACTCTAGGCCAATAATACTGACAAACACAGTTGCAAAAATCCTCAACAAATACTAGCAACCTGAATTCAACAGCATGTTAAAAGGATCATTCACCACGATAAAGAGAGATTTATCCTTGGGATAAAGAGATAGGTCAACATACATAAATCAACTAACGTGATGAGCTATAAAAGGAACATACCCCAATATAATAAGGGCCAAAATTGACAAGCCCAAGTAAACATCATACTCAATACAGAAAAATTGAAAGTTTTCCCTCTATGATCAGGAATAAGATATGGGTGCCACCTAACATTACTTCTGTTTAACAAAGTATTAGATGCCCTAGCAAAAGCAGTTAATTAAGAGAAATAAAGAGAAGGTGCCCAAGTCAAAAAGGAAGAAGTAAATATTATCTATTTGCAGATGACATAATCTTATAAGTAGAAAAACCTGAACACTGTGTACACACACTCACACACACACACATACATACAAGCCTGTTAGAACTAGTAAGTTCAGTGAAGTTTCAGGATACAAAATGAACATTTAAAAAATTTAGTTTTATTTCTATACGCTAACAGTAAATTATGTTAAAAGGAAGTTAAGAAAATAATCCCATTTATAATAGTATCAAAAAGAAGAACACACTTAAGAATAAACTTAACCCAGGGGATGAAAGATAGACATTGAAAATTATACACTGATGAAAGAAAGAAGACACAGATAATGAAAAGATAGCCTGTGTTTTCAGATTGGGAATTTTAATATTGTTTAAATGTTCATGTTACTAAAAGAAATCTATAGGAGCACCTGGGCGGCTCAGTGGGTTAAGCCTCTGCCTTCAGCTCAGGTCATGATCTCAGGGTCCTGGGATCGAGCCCTGCATCGGGCTCTCTCCTCAGCGGGGAGCCTGCTCCCCACTCTCTCTCTGCCTGCCTCTCTGCCTACTCGTGATATCTCTCTCTCTTTCTCTCTCTGTTAAATAAACAAATAAAATCTTTTAAAAAATTAAAAAATTAAAGAAATCTATAAATTCAATATTATCAAATCCCTAGTGGCATTTTTACAGAAATAGAAAAAAAACTATCTTAAAATTCATATAGAATCATAAAAGACCTAAAATAGCCAAAACAATCCTGAGAAAGAAGAACAAAGCTGGAGGTATTAAACTGCCTGATTTCAAAATATATTACAAAGCTATAGCAATTAAAAATACAGTACTTGCATAAAGATAGATATATGGTCCAGCATAATAGAGAGCCCAAAAATAAACCCACACATATATGGTTAAGTAATCTTCAATGAGGATGCCAAGAGTACACAATAAGGAAAGGATAGTGTCTTCAACAAATGTTAGGAAAACTGATATCCGCATTAAAGGAATGAATTTGGATCTTTATTTTCTTAGTCCACTAGGAATGCTATTAAGAAGAATACCATACACTAGGGCAGGGGGAGTGGCTATAAAGAGGAGAATTGTACTTCTCACACATTTGGAGGCTGGAAACTCCAAGATAAAGGTGCTGGAAAAGTTTGTATCTGTTGAGGTCAACTTCCTACTTAATGGACAAGCCTCTTCTTGCTGTATCCTCATATGGCAAAAGGTGAGGGTGCTCTCAAGGTCCTCTTTTAATCCCATTAATGAGGGCTCCACCCTCATGACCTAATTACCTCGCAAATGTCCCATCTCTAAACACCTTCACATTGAGCATTAGGATTTAACACATGATTCGGGGGGGCAGGGCACAGATATATATAAAGAACACAAAGTGAATTAAAGATATTAAAGAGACTGTGTAGAAGACGTGTCTAGCAAGAAGTTGCTGTGGCTGAGGTCACAGAGGTTGCTGCCTGTGTTGTCCTTTAGAATTTTGATGGAGTCCTGTCTCACATTTAGGTCTTTCATTCATTTTGAGTCTATTTCTGTGTATGGTGTAAGAAAATAGTCCAATGGGGCACCTGGGTGGCTCAGTGGGTTAAAGCCTCTGCCTTCGGCTCAGGTCATGATCCCAGAGTCCTGGGATCGAGCCCCACATCGGGCTCTCTGTTCTGTGGGGAGCCTGCTTCCTCCTCTCTCTCTGCCTGCCTCTCTGCCTACTTGTGATCTCTGTCTGTCAAATTAATAAATAAAATCTTTAAAAATAAATAAATAAATAAAATTAAAAAAAAAAGAAAATGGTCCAGTTTCATTCTTCTGCTTGTGGCTGTCCAATTTTCCCAACACCATTTGTCAAAGAGACTGTCTTTTTCCCACTGGACATTCTTTCCTGCTTTGGTGAAGATTAGTTGACCATAGAATTGAGGGCCCATTTCTGGGATCTCTATTCCATTCCACTGATTTAAGGGTCTGTTTTTGTGGCAGTACAATACTGTCTTGATGATTACAGTTTTGTAATAGAGCTTGAAGTCTGGAATTGTGATGCCACCAGCTTTGGCTTTCTTTTTCAATATTCCTATGGCTATTTGGGGTCTTTTCTGGCTTCATACAAATTTTAGGATTCTATTTTTCTAGCTATGTGAAAAGAGTTGATGGTATTTTGATAGGGATTGCATTGAATGTATAGATTTCTCTAGGTAGCATAGACGTTTTAACAGTATTTGTTCCTCCAATCCATAAGCATGAATGTTTTTCACTTTGTGTCTTCCTCAATTTCTTTCATGAGCTTTCTATTGTTTTCAGAGTACAGATCCTTTGCCTCTTTAGTTAGATTTATTCCTAGGTATCTTATGGTTTGGGGTGCAATTTTAAATGGGATCGACTCCTTAATTTTTCTTTCTTCTGTCTCATTGTTAGAAGAAATGCAACTGATTTTTCTGCAGTGATTTTACATCCTGCCACTTTTCTGAATTCCTGTATGAGTTCTAGCAATTTGGAGGTGGAGTCATTTGGGTTTTCCACATAAAGTGCCACATCATCGCAAAGAATGAGAGTATGACTTCTTTGCCAATTTTCAGATGTCTTTAATTTCTTTTTGTTGTCTGATTGTTGAGGCTAGGACTTCTAGTACTACGTTGAAAAACAGGACATCCCTGCCATGTTCCTGACCTCAGGGGAAAAGCTCTGTTTTTCCCCATTGAGAACAATATTCCCTGTGAGCCTCTGTATATGGCTTGTATGATATTGAGGTATGTTCCCTCTATCCTTACACTGTGGAGAATTTTAATCAAGAAACAATGTTGTACATTGTCAAATGCTTTTTTTGCATCTATTGAGAGGATCACATGGTTCTTGGCCTTTCTTTTATTAATGTAGAGTATCACACTGATTAATATGAGGCTGTTGAAATCACCCTGGCAACCCGGGAATAAATCCCATTCAATTATGGTAAATAATACTTTCAATGTACTCTTAGATCTTATTGGCTAATATCTTGATGAGAATGAACTATTGGGACTTCATCAAGATAAAACCTTTTGCATAGCAAAGGAAATAGTACACAAATCCAAAAGACAAAAAATAGAATAGGAGAAGATATTTGCAAATGACATATCAGATAATGGGCTGATATCTAAAATCTATGAAGAATTTATCAAACTCAATACCCAAAGTACAAATAATCCAATCAAGAAATGGGCAGAAAACATGAATAGACATTTCTCCAAAGAAGACATACAAATAGCCTACACACACATGAAAAAATGCTCAGCATCACTCAGCATCCGTAAAATACAAATCAAAACCACAATGAGACACCACCTCACACCAGTCAGAATGGCTAAAATAAACAAGTCAGTAAACAACAGCTGTTGGCAAGGATGTGGAGAAAGGGAGACACTCTTAAACTGTTGGTAGGAATGTAAACTGCTGCAGCCACTCTAGAAAACAGTATGGAGATTTCTAAAAAAGTTGAAAATAGAGCTACCCTAAGACTCAGCAATTGTACTCCTAGGTATTTACCCTAAATAAAAATGTTGTGATCAAAAGGAACACTTGTAACCCCAATGTTTATACCAGCAATGTCCACAATAGCCAAATGATGGAAAGATCCCAGATGTCCATCAACAGATGAAAGGATAAAGAAGATGCCATATATATACATACATATATATCTATGTATGTGTATATATATGTACATACACACACACACACATACACACACAAAATGGAATACTTCTCAGCCAACAACAACAAAAAAGAAATATTGCCATTTGCAACAATGTAGATGGAACTAGAGGCTCTTATGCTAAGTGAAATAAGTCAATCAGAGAAAGATAATTATATTATCTCACTCATATATGGAATTTAAGAAACAAAACAGAGGATCATGGGGGAGAATAAAACAAGATGAAAGCAGACAGGGAGACAAACCAAGAAACTCTTAATCATGGGAAAAAAACTGAGGTTGCTGGAGAGGTGGGGGTGTAGGATGGAGTAACTGGGTGATGGGCATTAAGAAGAGCTTGTAATGTGATGAGCACTGGGTATTATATAAGACTGATGAATCACTGAACTTTACCATCTGAAACTAATAATACAGTATATATTAATTAATTGAATTTAAATTTTAAAAGTAAAAAATAAATACACATAATAAAATAAAAAATAAAAAATAAAAATAAAATACAATAAATAAAAAAGGAAAAGAAAATAAAAATAAAAAATTAAATTAAATTAAAAGAATAAAGACACAGATTGAAAAAGAGCCCATAGGGGAAACTTAAGGGGAATAGGACAGATAGAGACAAATACTCTTCAGTTAGCCTTTTACTGAATGATTTATAAATTTAGAAAAAGTTAGAAAAAAAAGTGAGAAAGAGAAAGACTGTGTAGGAAGATAGTGTCAGAGTAGGAGGACCCTAGGCTCATCTCTTCCCATGAACACTAGATAACTATTGAATCATCCTAAATACCCCAGAAATTGACCTACAGACTGACAGAACAAAACTCCAGAACTAAAAGGAGAGAAGAGGCCACATCAAAGAAGGAAGGAAGTATGAAGATATGGTTTAGGGGAGAAATGGATTGTGCGTGCTGTGGAAGGGAGGGAGCTGTTGTCATGGAGAAGGGCGAGAGAAAGAGCAGAGCACACAGGGAAACACAAAAGAACATTTCCCCAAAGCCACTGCCTTGGAAATTGAGAGGGGCTGAATTTCATGAGTTCTTACAACCAGCAGGTCTTAAAGTCTGGAGTTTTGAAAGTCAGTAGCTTGACTGGTAAAGGGCCTGAAGGTCACTGTGCTCCTCCTGGAGAGAAAGCAGGCAAATATCACAGGACAGACAGTGTGGAAACAGCAATCTGAAAAACATCTGGGGAACACAGGAGTAGATTATTCTCTCTCCTGGAATCACATCCCTGAGAGGCAGCATTTATAGATATGCATCTGCAGGAAAAAATGATCTGGCCATTTCCCTCTCCTGCCCCTCAGCATAAACACAGAGCCACAAACAGGGTGAAGCATCCATCACTGGCTGCCTAACTTGCTTATATCAAGCCCAAACCCCTGCATGCTGGTGGGACTGCCTTCCTCCCTCAAGCTTGCCTCAGTCACACATACCAGAAATACTATAGAAAGCTCAGACCATGGACTCTACATGACCTCTTCTTCATAAGGCCATTACTTTAAGAAAAGGAGGAGACATAACTGCCTTTTTTAACATACAGAAGATGTCAAAGACTAAGACAAAATGCCAAGATATGAGAATTCATTCCAAAAGAAAGAACAAGAAAAGGTCATGGCCAGAGATCAAAGCAAAACCAATATAAGTAACATGCCAGATGGGAGAATTTAAAGCAATAACCATAAGGACACTCACTGGACTTGGGAAAGAATAGAAGACATCAGTGACACGATCAAATGTAATAACATTCATATTATACAAGTCCCAAAAGAAGAAGAGAGGAAAAAGGGGGCAGAAAATTGATTTCAACAAATAATAGCTGAATAGTTCCCTAATATGGGGAAGGAAACAGACATCCAGAGCCAGGAGGCAGAGAACTCCCATCAAAACCAAGAAAAGCAGGCCAAGATTATAAGTAACAAAATATAGTGTTAAATAAAAAATCATAAAAGTGGGGAAGCTGGGTGGCTCAGGTGATTAAGTGTCTGACCTAGGCTCAGGTAATGATCTCAGTGTCCTAGGATTTGGCCCTGAGGTGGGCTCCCCGCTCAGGAGAGAGTCTACTTCTCACTCTCCTTCTGCATTCCCAACTCATATTTTCTCTATCTCTCTAAAATAAAGAAATAATTTTTTTTTTAAATCTTAAAAGCAGCAAGACAAAAGATGTCATTAACTTACAAGGGAAGATACATAAGGCTAGCTAGAGATTTCTCAACAGAAACGTGGCAAGCCAAAAGGAGTGATATGCTATATTAGAAGTGCTGAATGGGAAAAAATCTGCAGCCAAAAATATTCTACCCAACAAGGTTATCATTCAAAATAGAAGGAGAAATAAAGAGTTACAAAGACAAACAAAAACTAAGAGTTTGTGGACACTAACTCAGCCCTGCAAGATATAGTAAAGGGGCCTCTTCAAATGCAAAGAAGACCAAAAGTGACAAACACAAGAAAGGACCAGAGAAAATCCCCAGAAACAAGAAAAAACAAGTAGTAAAATAGCAATAAATACATATCTGTTAATAAGTACTTTAAATGTAAATGGAGGGGCGCCTGGGTGTCTCAGTGGGTTAAAGCCTCTGTTTTCGGCTCAGGTCATGATCCCACAGTCCTGGGATCGAGCCCCACATCAGACTCTCTGCTCAGCAGGGATCCTGCTTCCTCCTCTCTCTCAGCCTGCCTCTCTGCCTACTTGTGATCTGTCAAATAAATAAATAAAATCTTAAAAAAAATGTATTAAAAAAAATTAAAAATAAAAAATAAAATAAATGTAAATGGATAAATGCTCCAGTCAAAATACAGAGGATGCCAGATGGATTAAAAATAAGACCAATATGCTATATGCATATATGCAGACACTTGGAGATTGAAAGTGAGGGGATGGGGGAGGAGTCAAGATGGCAGAGAAGTAGCAGGCTGAGATGACATCAGGTAGCAGGAGATCAGCTAGATAGCTTATCAAACCATTCCGAACACCTACAAATCCAACGGAGATCGAAGAGAAGAAGAGCAACAATTCTAGAAACAGAAAATCGACCACTTTCTGAAAGGTAGGATCGGCGGAGAAGTGAATCCAAAGTGACAGGAAGGTAGACTGTGAGGGGAGGGGTGGATTCCCGGCAAGCGGCGGAGAAATGGAGCACAAAATCAGAACTTTCAAAAGTCTGCTCCACTGAGGGACATCACTCCAGAGCTAAACCGGGGTGAAGCCCACGCGGAGACAGCGAGGCCTCAGGTCCCACAGGGTCACAGAAGGATCAGGGGTGTCCAAATGTCACAGAGCTCACAGGTATTAGAGCGAGGAAGCTGGCTACAGAGACAGAGCCGAGGAGTGAGCTCTCAACTCAGAGTTACCTTGAACTGTAATCCGTGGCACAGGTCACGTGAGTGGGGACCCCACAAGATCTGAGAAGACCCCCCGGAAGAGCTCAGGAATCTGCGGGGTTCGGAGACTCCAGGCGGAGCTGTGTGCCAGAGACAGAGATGCTTGGTCACAGGCTGGATGAGCTTGGAGTGCAACCTGAGGCCAGGGAGACGGGAGTGAATGAGCGCTTTTCTCCAAAGGTGCACCGAGGAGTGGGGCCCCGAGCACTTGGCTCCTCCGGGCCGGAGATTGGGAGGCCGCCATTTTCATTCCCATCCTCCAGAACTCCATGGAAAGCATTCAAGGAACAAAAGTTCCTGAAAGGGAACCTGAGTGGATTACTTAGCATGGCCCTTGGTAAGGTCGGTGCAATTCCGCCTCCGGCAAAGATACTTGAGACAACAGGCCCCTCCCCCAGAAGACCAACAAGAAATCCAGCCAAGACCAAGTTCACTTGCCAAGGAGAACAGCGGAATTCCAGAGAAGGAGAAAACAAAGCATGGAATTCATAGCTTTCTCCCCATGATTCTTTAGTTTTGAAGAGTTAATTAATTTTTTTTAATTTTATTTTTTTTCTTCTGCTAAATTTTTTCAACTTTATCCTTTCCTCATTTAACATTTTTTAACCAGCTTATCTTAACAATACCTTTCATTAAAAAAAAATCTTTTATGAAACTTCATTATTATAGTCATATTTTATCCTTCATTGTATCTAACTTTATTTTTTGTATACATATAGGGTTTTTTCTTCTAAAAAATTTGGGGTACAACTTCTTCTAATAGATCAAAATATCCCCAAAATCTAGCACCAGGCTTGTTCTAGTCTCCAGCCTGAGCAAATTCTCTCCACTTTCTTTTTCTTTATTCTCCCAACCAACTTACTATATCACCTCTTTTTTTTAGAAATTAAAAAAAAATTTTTTTTCATCTTTATACGCATATTCCATCCCGTCATTGTGTTTACCTTTATACATGTTTTTCATTCTTTAACATTTTGGGAGGTAGTTTCTTCTAACAGACCAAAATACCCCAAAATTAAGTGGGTGACCTTGTTCTAGTCACCAGTCTAATATATATATACATTTTTTTCTTTTTTATATTTTTTCTTTATTTGTTTTCCTTTTCTTTTTTTTTCTTCTGAACTTCTTTTTATCCCCTATCTCCCCGCCACGATTTGGGCTCTTTTCTGATTTGGTTAAAGCGCATTTTCCTGGGGTCTTTGCCACCCTTTTAGTATTTTATTCACTCCTTCATATACTCTTATCTGGAAAAAATGACAAGGAGGAAAAACTCACCACAAAAAAAAGAACAGGCAGTACCGAAGGCTAGGGACCTAATCAATACAGACATTGGTAATATGTCAGATCTAGAGTTCAGAATGACGATTCTCAAGGTTCTAGTGGGGCTCGAAAAAGGCATGGAAGATATTAGAGAAACCCTCTCTGGAGATATAAAAGCCCTTTCTGGAGAAATAAAAGAACTAAAATCTAACCAAGTTGAAATAAAAAAAGCTACTAATAAGGTGCCATCAAAAATGGAGGCTCTTACTGCTAGGATAAATGAGGCAGAAGAATTAGTGATATGGAAGACCAAATGACAGAGATTAAAGAAGCTGAGCAAAAGAGGGACAAACAGTTACTGGACCACGAGGGGAGAATTCGAGAGACAAGTGACACCATAAGACAAAACAACATTAGAATAATTGGGATTCCAGAAGAAGAAGAAAGAGAGAGGGGAGCAGAAGGTATATTGGAGAGAATTATTATAGAGAATTTCCCTAATATGGCAAAGGGAACAAGCATCAAAATCCAGGAGGTGCAGAGAACCCCCACAAAATCAACAAGAATAGGTCGACACCCCGTCACCTAGTAGTAAAATTTACAAGTCTTAGCGACAAAGAGAAAATCCTGAAAGCAGCCCGGGAAAAGAAGTCTGTAACATACAATGGTAAAAATATTAGATTGGCAGCAGACTTATCCACAGAGACCCGGCAGGCCAGAAAGAACTGGCATGATATATTCAGAGCACTGAACGAAAAAAACATGCAGCCAAGTATACTATATCCCGCTAGGCTATCATTGAAAATAGAAGGAGAGATAAAAAGCTTCCAGGACAAACAAAAACTGAAAGAATTTGGCAAACACCAAACCAGCTCTACAGGAAATATTGAAAGGGGTCCTCTAAGCAAAGAGAGAGTCTAAAAATAGTAGATCAGAAAGAAACAGAGACAATATATAGTAACAGTCACCTTACAGGCAATACAATGGCACTAAATTCATATCTCTCAACAGTTACCCTGAATGTTAATGAGCTAAATGCCCCCAATCAAAGACACAGGGTATCAGAATGGATAAAAAAACAAAACACATCAATATGTTGCCTACAAGAAACACATTTTAGACCCGAAGACACCTCCGTATTAAAAGCGAGAGGGTGGAAAACAATTTACCATGCCAATGGACATCAGAAGAAAGCTGGGGTGGCAATCCTTATATCAGATCAATTAGATTTTAAGCCAAAGACTATAATAAGAGATGAGGAAGGATACTATATCATACTCAAAGGGTCTGTCCAATAAGGAGATCTAACAATTTTAAATATCTATGCCCCTAACGTGGGAGCAGCCAACTATATAAACCAATTCATAACAAAATCAAAGAAACACATCAACAATAATATAATAATAGTAGGAGACTTTAACACTCCCCTTACGGAAATGGACAGATCATCCAAGCAAAAGATCAACAAGGAAATAAAGGCCTTAAACGACACACTGGACCAGATGGACATCACAGATATATTTAGAACATTTCATCCCAAAGCAACAGAATACACATTCTTCTCTAGTGCATATGGAACATTCTCCAGAATAGACCACATCCTGGGTCATAAATCAGGTCTCAACCGGTATCAAAAGATTGGAATCATGCCCTGCATATTTTCAGACCACAATGCTCTGAAGCTAGAACTCAATCACAAGAGGAAATTTGGAAAGAACCCAAATACATGGAGACTAAACAACATCCTTCTAAAGAATGAATGGGTCAACCAGAAAATTAAAGAAGAATTGAAAAAATTCATGGAAACAAATGATAATGAAAACACAATGGTTCAAAATCTGTGGGACACAGCAAAGGCAGTCCTGAGAGGAAAATAAATAGTGGTACAAGCCTGTCTCAAGAAACAAGAAAGGTCTCAAATACACAACCTAACCCTACATCTAGAATAGCTGGAGAAAGAACAAGAAAGAGAACCTAAACCAAGCAGGAGAAGAGAAATCATAAATTCAGAGCAGAAATCAACGAAATAGAAACCAAAAAAACAATAGAACAAATCAACAAAACTAGGAGCTGGTTCTTTGAAAGAATTAATAAGATTGATAAACCCCTGGCCAGACTTATCAAAAAGAAAAGAGAAAGGACCAAAATAAATAAAATCATGAGTGAAAGACGAGAAATCACAACCAACACCAAAGAAATACAAACAATTATAAGAACATCCTATAAGCAACTCGAAGCCAACAAAGTTGACAATCTGGAAGAAATGGATGCATTCCTAGAGACATATAAACTACCACAACTGAACCAGGAAGACACAGAAAACCTGAACAGACCCATAACCAATAAGGAGATTGAAACAGTCATCAAAAATCTCCAGACAAACAAAAGCCCAGGGCCAGACGGCTTCCCAGGGGAATTCTACCAAACATTTAAAGAAGAATTAATTCCTATTCTCCTGAAACTGTTCCAAAAAATAGAAATGGAAGGAAAACTTCCAAACTCATTTTATGAGGCCAGCATCACCCTGATCCCAAAACCAGACAAGGATCCCATCAAAAAAGAGAATTACAGACCAATATCCTTGATGAACACAGACACTAAAATTCTCGCCAAAATACTAGCCAATAGGATTCAACAGTACATTAAAAGGATTATCCACCACGACCAAGTGGGATTTATTCCAGGGCTGCAAGGTTGGTTCAACATCCGCAAATCAATCAATGTGATACAACACATTAATAAAAGAAAGAACAAGAACCACATGATACTCTCAATAGATGCTGAAAAAGCATTTGA